>CABHPQ010002179.1:0-17930 GCA_902168405.1 Peromyscus aztecus
AATCATCCTTGGAAATTAAGTCCAGAATGTAGTGAGGCAATAGAAAACGCATCTTGAGAAATTCAGTCCAGAATGTACTGAGGCTACAAAGAAAGACATCCTGGGAATTAGAGTCCAATGCATAGTGATGTTGTAGAGAAAGGCATCGTGGAAAATGGAGCCTAAAGCATCCTGAGGCTATAAAGAGGAAACAGGAAGTTTCTTTGCAACTCTAGAAGCTTTAAGGGAAATGTAGTTTGGAATAGATGGACAATATAGAACAAAGAATCCTGAGAAATAGAGTCCAACACAGAGTGATGCTATAAAGAAAGACAACACAGGAAATGACCCGAAAGGCCTGAAAGGAAATATAGTTAGGAATAGATGACCAATAGAGAGAAAGGCATCCTGGGAAAAATGGCCAGAATGTGATGATCCTCTAGAAAAAGGCATTCTGTGAAATTAAGTTTCACATTCACGGATGCTATAAAAAAAGCATCATGGGAAATGGAGTCCAGAATGTCGGAATGCTGTATAGAAAGGCAACTTGGGAAATGGAGTCAAGAATGTAACGATGTTCTAGATGAAAGCATCCTGGGAAATAGAGTCCACATTTAGTGAAGCTGTAATGAAAGGCATCCTGGGAAATGATGTCCAATTGTACTGAAGCTATAGAGAAAGGTATGCTTGGAAATGAAGTCCATCATAGTGATGCTATAGACAAAAGCATCCTGGAAAATGAAGTCCAAAACCTATTGTTGCTCTCAAGTGGGAACAGGAAGTGTCCTCCAAACTCAAGAGCCATGATGGGAAATGGAGTTTCTACTCCAATGCCGATGTAGAGAAAAAGGCATCCTGGGAGATAAAGTCCAAAACATAGTGACAATATAGAGCAAGGTATCCTGGGAAATGAAGTCCTGATCATAGAGACACCTAAACCTAACCTAACCTTAACCAAAACCCTAAAAACTCATATAATTTACCCTAACCCTAAAATTAACCTAACTCTAAACCAAACCCGGACACTAACCCTAAATCTAGCAACTAACTGTAATCACAAACTCACTCTACCCAAATCCTAAATACTCGTAACCCTAACCCTAACCAGAACTCACTGACCGTAACCTGTGACCCTAACACTAACCCTAACACATACCTCTAACCGAACCCTGTAATCCTAAACCCTTGACCCTACCCCTAAAAACTTGTAACCCTAACCCCCTAAACCTAACACTAACCCTAATCCTAACAACCTGACCCTAAGACACTTACTCCTGACCCTGACCCCCACCATCACACTGCTGAAGCACCACACACCTGCAGAAGGTCAGGACCACCAGCTGAGGGCACTGGACACCTGCTAAAGAAAAGGGGAAACTCCTGAGGACACAGGACACCTGGGAAATGGAGTCGAAAATATCATGGGGCAATGGAGAAAGGCATCCTGGGAAATGAAGGTTGTAATATAGTGATGTTATAGACAAAGGTATTCTGGAAAATGAAGTCCAAAATGTCATGGTGCTATGGAGAAATGCATCCTGGGAAATTGAGTTTAAAGCATACTGATGGTATAAAGAGGAAACAGAAAGTTTCTTTCTCACCCAAAAGTCATGATAGGAAATGCAGTTTGGATAGACAGACAATACAGAAAAAAGCATCTTGGGAAATGGAGTCCAACACATAGTGATGGTGTAAGGAAAAGCAACCTAGAAATCATCCAAGAGGTATGATGGGAAATGTAGCTTCTAACACATGACTAATACCCAGAAAAGGCAGCCCGAGAAATGAAGTTCAAAACGTACGGAGACCTAACCATAACATAATACTACCCGTAACCCTAACCTCCTGAACCTGATCCCCGACCCTGATTGCTACCATCACACTGCTGAGAGGACAACAAACCTGCAGAAGGTCAGGGCCACATACTGAGGGCACTGGACACCTGCTAAAGAAGAGGGGAAACTCCTGAGGACACAGGACACCTGAGTATTTGGGTCCAAAATATCCTCGTCCTATGTAGAATGGCATCCTGGGAAATGAATTCCATCATAGTGATGCTATAGAGAAAGGCATGCTGGAAAATGGAGTCCACATATAATGGTGCTATGGAGAAATGCATCCTGGCAAATGAAGTCCTAAATGTCAAGGTGGTATAGAGAAAGGCATCTTGAAAACAAAGTCCAAACCTAGTGATGCAATAGAGAAAGGCATTCTGGGAAATGAAACCCATATGTACTGATACTCTAGAGAAAGTCATCCTGGGAAATGAAGTCCAAATATAGTGATGGTATAGAGAAAGGCTGATGCTATAGGGAAAGGCATCCTGGAAAATGAAGTCTGTAATGTAATGGTGCTATGGAGAAAGTCATCCTGGAAATTGAAATCTTGAAAGTAGTGATGCTCTAGAGAAAGGCATCCTTGGAAATGATGTCCAGAATGTACTGATGCTGTAGAGAAAGGCATTCTGGGAGATGAATTCCCACATGTAGTGATTCTGTAGAGAAAGGCATCCTTTGAAATTATGTCCAACATGTAGTGATGTTGTAGAGAAAGGCATCCTGGGAAATGAAGTCCAGAATGTACTCATGGTATAGAGAAAGGCATCCTTGGAAATAAAGTCCAGAATGTACTGATGCTATACAGAAAATCATCCTGAGAAATGAATTCCAGAATTCTGTGATGCTCTAGAGAAAGGCCTCCTGCAAAATGAAGTCGCAAATGTACTGATGCTGAAGAGAAAGTCATCCTGGGAAATGAAGTCCAGAATTTAGTGATGCTGTAGAGAAAGGCATCCTGGGAAATGAAGTCCTTATGTAGTGATGCCACAGAGAAAGGCATCCTGGGAAATGAATTCCAACTGTACTGATGTTATAGAGAAAGGCATCTTGGAAAATGAAGTCAATAATGTCGTGTTCCTATGTTTAGAAATGAAGTCCATTATGTAGTGGTGCTATGTAGAAAGGCATCCTGGGAAATGATGTCTGAAATGTAGTGATGCTGAAGAGAAAGTCATCAAGGAAAATGAAGTCCAGAATGTGATGATGCTCTAGGGAAAGGGATTCTGGGAAATGAAGTCTCACATGTTGTGACACTGTAGAGAAAGACATCCCGGGAAATACAGTTCAAATATACTGGTGCTATAAAAAAAGGCATCCTGGGAAATGAAGTCCTTATGTAGTGATGCTGTAGAGAAAGGCATTCTAGGAAATGAAGTAGAAATGTACTCATGCTATAGAGATAGGCATCCTTGGAAATAAAGATCCAGAACATATTTATATTCTAAAGAAAGGGATCTTGGGATATGAAGTCCAGATGTAAGGATTCTCTAGAGAAAGGCTTCTTGAAAAATGAAGGCCTCCATGGTTTGATGCTGTAGTAAAATGCCTAATGTGAAAAAAAAAAGTCTGAATGTACTGATCCTACAGAGAAAGGCATCCTGGGAACTGAAGTTCAGAGTATACCTATGCTGTAGAGAAAGGCATCCTAGGTAAAGAATTCCTTATATTGTGATGCTATAGACAAAGTCATCCTGGGAAATGATGTCCCACATATAGTGATGCTGTAAAGAAGGGCATCATGGGAAATAAAGAAAAATGTACTGATGCTAGAGAGAAAGGCATCCTGGGAAAGGAAGTCCTTATGTAGTGAAGCTGTAGATAAAAGGATCCTGGGAAATAAAGTCAAAATGTACTGATGTTACAGACAAGTCATCTTGGGAAATGAAGTCCAGAATGTAATGATGCTCTAGAGAGAGGAATCCTGGGAAATGAAGTCCTTAGGTAGTGATGCTACAAAGAAAGCACCCTGACTATGAAATCCCACATGAAGTGATATTGTAGGGAAAGGTATCCTGGCAAATTGAGTTTAAAGCTTACTGATGGTATAAGGAGGAAATAGTAAGTTTTTTTCTGACCCAAAAGGCATTATGGGAAATGCAGTTCAGAATAAATGGACAATACAGAGAAAAGCATCCTGGGAAATGGAGTCCAACACTATAAGGAAAAGTAACCTAGGAAATCATCCAAGAGGCATGATGGGAAATGTAGTTTCAAATAGATGATCAATACACAGAAAAGCAACCTGGGAAATGACGTCCAAAACGTTGAGCCACCTAACACTAAAGTAACCCTAACCTGACCCTAACCACCTGACCCTGACCCCCTGACCCTGAACACTAACATCAAACTGCCGAGAGCACAAATATCCTGCCGAAGGTCAGGGACAATTTGTGAAGGCACTGAACACCTGCTAAAGAAAGGGGAAACTCCTGAAGACACAGGACACCTGGAAAATGGAGTCCAAAATGTCATGGTGCGATGGAGAAAGGCATTTTCGAAATGAGGTCCACAATGTCAGGGTGCTGTGGAGAATGGCATCCCGAGATGTGAAACCCATCCCAGTGATGCTATACAGAAAGGCATCCAGGAAAATTGAGTCCTTACATAGTGATGTTGTAGAGAAAGCCATCCTGTGTAGTTGAAGTTTTCTCTGGTCCTGCCTGGCCCACAGTCAGGACAAATCTCTCTCACCAGCCAGTCCCGCAGCTGCTCAGACCCAAGGGAGTAAACAAACAGAGCCTTATATTGCTTACAAACTGTATGGCCATGGCAGGCTTCTTGCTATCTACTTCTTACATCCTAAATTAACCCATTTATATAAATCTACGCCTTGCCACATGGCTTGTGGCTTAACAGTATCTCACAGGTTGGTACACATGGCAGTAGCTGGCAGTGTCTCCTGACCCAGCCCTTCCTGTTCACAGAATTCCCTTTTCAGTTTGTTCTACCGATACTTCCTGCCAGGCTACTGCCCGATCTACATTTTATTTATACAGAGCAATATCCACATTACTTCCCATGGAAACTGAAGTCCAGAATACAGTGATGCTCTAAAGAAAGGCATCCTGGGAAATGAATTCCAAGTGTAGTGATGCTATTGCAAAAGGCATCCTGGGAAATGAAGTCCAGAATGTACTGATTCTCTAGGAATAGCATCCTGGGAAATGAAGTCCTTATATACTGATGCTGTAGGGAAGGCATCCTGGGAAATGACATCCCACATGTAATGATGCTATAGCAAAAGGCATCCTGTGAAATAAAGTCCAAATGTTGTGATGTTATAGAGATAGGCATCCTTGGAAATAAAGTCCATAATTAATGATGCTATAGAGAAAGCCATCTTGGCAAATGAAGACCAGGATGTGCAGATGATGTAGAGAAAGGCAACCTGGGAAAGGAAATCCACATGTAGTGACGCTGTAGAGAAAAGCTCCTGGGAAATGGAGTCCATTATATAATGGAGCTATGGAGAAAGGTATCCTGGGGATTGAAGTCCTAAATGTCATGGTGCTTTGGAGAAAGGCATCCTGGGAAACAAAGTTTAAACCTAGTGATGAAATAGAGAATGGCATCCTGGGAAATGAAGCTCATAAGTACTGATGCTCTGGAGAAAGGCATCCATGGAAATAGAGTCCAAATGTAGTGCTGATATAGAGAAAGGCATGTTGGGAAATGAAATCCGTTATGTAGTAGTGTTATGGAGAAGAGATCCTGGAACATGAAGTCCAAAATATATTGGTGCTACAGATAGACTTCCTGAGAAATGAAGTAAATAAAGTAGTGATGCTCCAGAGAAAGGCATCATGAGATATGGAGTCTGAAATGTAGTGAAGCTGTAGAGAAAGGCATCCTGGGAAATGAAGTAACACCAGTACTGATGATGTAGAGAAAGGTATCCTGGGAAATGAAGTCCAAATGATGATATAGTGAAAGGCATCCTGGGAAATGGAGTCTAAAATGTAGAGACACAATACAGAAAGGAACCTGGGAAATGAAGTCCAAAACACTGATACTATATTGAAAGGCGTCCTGGAAATTTACCTTAGTTGCACGATGGGAAATATAGCTTATAATAGACAACAGAGAGAAAGGCATCCTGGGAAATGGAGTCTAAACCATACTCATGGTATAAAGAGGGAACAGGTAGTTTCCTTCTGCCCCAAGAAGCATGAAGGGAAATGTAGTTTTTAATAGACTGCTATTACAGAGAAAGACATCCTGGGAAATGGAGTGCAAAGCATACTGATGTTATAAAGAGAAAACAGGAAGTTTCCCTATGACCCACAAGCAAAGGACACAGGACACCAGCTAAGGGCACAGGACACCTGCAGAAATCATGGAGACATCTGGTGAGGACACAGAAAACCTGTAGAGGCCCTGAGATTCTTCCTGATGGCAAAGGATGCACCTAAAGCAAACCACTAACACTAATTCTAACCCTAACCATAACACTAACTCTATATCTAAACCCTAACCATAACCCTAACCCATAACCCTAAATCTAACCATTGACCCTAAACCAAACCACTAACCATAACTTTAACCCTAAATCTAACCACAAACCAATAATCATAAACCTAACCTCTAACCCTAAATGTAAGAACTAACCCTAACCCTAAATCTAACCACTACACCCAAATATAACCACTAAACACTAACCATAACCCTAACCACTAAGCCTAAGTTTAAGAACTAACACTAACCATAACCCTAAATATAACCACTAAACTCTAAAACTAACCCTAACCATAAATCTAACCACTAACAACAAAAACTACCATAATCATAACCCTAACCCTAACCACTAACCCTAAATCTAAGAACTCACCCTAAAAACCTAAAATTCTTAACCCTAAACAGAACCCCCTGGCCATAACTCCTGACCCTAACAGTAACCATAACCCTTAAACTTTACCTAATGCCTTGACTATACACATAGGACCACAACGCTAAAAACCTGTAATCCTAACCTAACCATAATACTAAAAACCTGTAACCCTAACCTCACCCTAACTGAAAAACCTGTAAACCTTAACCCTAAACCCCTGACTCTGAGACCCTGACTCAGATACAACCTCACACTGCTGAGGGGACAACACTGATGGCCCTGGACACCTGCTGAAGAAAAGGGGAAATTCCTAAAGACACAGGAAACCTGGGAAATGGAATGCAACATGTCATGGTGCTGTGGAGAAAGGCATCCTGGAAAAAGAAGTACATCATAGTGATGGTGTAGAGAAAAGCATCCTAGGAAATGTAGTCCAAATGATCCTATAGAGAAAGGCATCCTGTGAAATGAGGTCCAAATGTAGTGATGCTGTAGAGAAAGGCATCCTGGGAAATGGAGTTTAAAGCATACTTTTGGTATATAGAGAAAATATTAAGTTTCTACTGATGCTTTAGAGATAGGCTTCCTGGGAATTGAATTTCAAATGTGGTGATGCTCTAGAGCAAGGAATCCTGGGAAATGGGGTCAATAAAGTACTGATGTTATACAGAAAGGCATACTGGGAAATGAAGTCCAATATGTAGTGATGCTATAGAGATATGCATCCTAGAAAATAAAGTCCAAAATGTACTGATTGTGTCGAGAAAGACATCCTAGGAAATGAAGTCCATATGTAATGATGCTACAGAGAAATGCATCCTGGAAAATGGTGTCCAAATGTAGTGATGCTATAGAGAAAGTCATCCTGGGAAATGAAATAACACAGGTAGTGATGTTTTAGAGAAAGACATCCTGGGAAATGAATTCCATAATGTACTGATGCTATAAAGAATGGCAACCTGGGAAATTAAGCCCAAATGTAGTGATGCTATAGAGAAAGGCTTCCTGGGAAATGAAGTCCAGAATGTAGTGAAGCTGTAGCAAAAGACAACCTGGGAAATGAGGTCCATATGTAATGACCCTATAAAGAAAGGCAACCTGGGACATGAAGTCCAGAGTGTATTCATGCTATCAAGGAAGGCATCCTCAGAAATGAAGTCCAGGAGTTGGTCAAGATGGCGGCTGCCGCCGGTGGGCCGTGAGTGAGAGCAAAATTGGATGATGAACTGATGTGGAAATAAGAGGAACAGGCCCACAAAGAAAGACGTCAAAAAAGGTATACAGAAAAAGAGAAAGATAAAAAATTAGAGACATAAGATAGATGGATTAATTTAAGTTAAGAAAAGCTGGCTAGAGCATCAAAGTTTCTCTGCCTTCCTCGGGAATCCGTGGTTTGGATCGATCCTTCCCTCACGGTCTTCCCAGGCCTGGGGGTGAGCGGATCGCCGGGAGCACGGGTGAGAGGCGCAGTACTAGCGGCATGGTCGTAGCGAGCACAGGGAAGGAGCAGCGGCTGGGACTCCCCGGGTGACCCTTTGGGGTGCGACAGAGCTGGGTGAACGCAAAAAGAAGAGCTACAAGGTCCAGGGACACCCGAACCCGCACAGTGGATGTTAATCACCTTGCTGATTGCTTCTCAATTGGGAACTAGTGGAGAGCGCAGCATGGGGCAGGACCTGGGCTCCGCGGCAGGGATCAGTGCAGCTGTGACTACAGAGATGAGGGAGGACGCCGCGGTGCTCGCTGGAACCTGAAGGATCGAGGAGCCAGAGAAGGAGGAGGACATCAGGGGCCAGCCACCCAGCTATACAGCAAGCCACAGAGTAAGAGGTGTCTTTGGATCCTGTATTTCAAGAAACTCTCAAAAGAACTTATCAAGATCACCCAACCACCAAATCAGAGCACCAGAATCATAAGTATACACCTCACCAACTGAGAACAGGGGTGGTCAGCTTGCCCAGGGAACCAGATTTTTAGTTTCTCATTTCCTGGTGCTTGAAGTTTCTCATTTCTGAGGCTTGGAGGTATAAGCCTGAAGGGTTAGGGTCTTACACCATCTGCACTGAGCAGAGAAAGAGATGAGTAGACGCCAATTTAAAAATACAGGCAACAACATAAAGACTAATATGACAACACCAGAACCTACCGACCCTACAATTGCAACTCCTGAACATACCAAGGCAGAAGAAACAGAAGAAATCAATCTTAAAATGATGTTAAGAAGATGATAGAGGCCCTTAAAGGAGAAACAAAAAATACCCTTAAAGAGGAAATAAAAAATTTCTTCAACGAGGAAACAAAAATTTCCATTAAAGAGGAAATAAAAAATTTCCTTAAAGAGAAAATGAAAAATTCCATTAAAGAGGAAATGAAAAATTCTCTTAAAGAGGAAATGAAAAACTTCCTTAAAGAGGAAATAAAAAATTCCCTTAAAGAAATAGAAGAAAAAACAAACAAAAAATTGGAAAAAAGAAAAGAAAGTCAAAAAAAATAATTAAACAGATGAAAGAAACATTCCAAGATCTGAAAAAAGAAATTGAGATAACAAAGAAAATACAAGCTGAGGGAATGCTGGGAATAGAAACCCTGACTAAACGAAAAGGAACTACAGAAACAAGCATAACCAACCGAATACAAGAGATGGAACAGAGAATCTCTGACACTGAAGACACAATAGAGAAAACAGATTCGTCAGTCAAAGAAAACACGAAAGATAAAAAAGTCATAACACAAAATGTCCAAAAAATCTGGGACACAATGAAAAGACCAAACCTAAGAATAATAGGGATAGAAGAAGGAGAAGAATACCAACTCAAAGGCATAGAAAATATATTCAACAAACTCATAGAAGAAAACTTTCCTAACCTAAAGAAAGAAATACCTATGAAGATACAAGAAGCTTACAGAACACCAAATAGGCTGGACCCAAAAAGAAAGTCCTCTCGCCACATAATAATCAAAACATTAAACATACAGATCAAAGAAAAAATATTAAGAGCTGCAAAGGAGAAAGACCAAGTAACATATAAAGGCAAACCTATCAGAATAACACCAGACTTCTCAATAGAGACTATGAAAGCTAGAAGATCCTAGACAAATGTTATGCAGACACTAAGAGACCACGGATGCCAACCTAGACTGTTATACCCAGCAAAACTCTCAATCACCATAGGGAGAGTAAACAAAATATTTCATGATAAAACGAGATTTAATCAATACCTATCCACAAACCCAGCCTTACAGAAAGCACTAGAAGGAAAAATCCAACATAAAGAAGCTAAACACTCCCATGAAAACTCAGGCAATAGATAAACTCACACCAACATCTGAAGAAATAGAAGGGACAAATTCCTTCATGACCTGTGAAAGGTGCTAAGAGTTTGAGGCAGATTAAGAGAGAAAGAAAGTCCCTACCTCCAAAGGCAGCTAGCAGAGGAGCAGAGCAGCCTGGGTTGTCTGGGGCTCTGCATCTGGGGGGAAGGGACCGTGCAGGGTGAGAGTGAAATCAGTGGGAGAGGGGTTTCTCTGAAGGAGCTGTGGAAGGGCTGTTGTGGGTGCTGACTCTAAGCTCTAAACTTTAGAAATGATGTACGTACTTTCTGTCTAGTTAAGAGAATCTTTCTAATAGAGATAGTGATAATAATTAAGAGTAAGAAGTAGAAAAAGATGAAAATAAGATATGTGAGTTTGTAAAAATTCTGTTTTGTTAGATCTGTGTTAAGAAATCTTTAGGTGTTTACTAAGTTAAATATATGCTAATGGTAGCCCTATATAAGTTTGTAAAATAGATCCATAGAGTTCCTTTAAAAATATAAGCTTGCGGGGAGGCGCGGGGCGGCGGCCGACATGTTCCAGGGCGCGGACGGACAGACTGGCGGGTCGGGCTCCAGATCTGTGAAACCCCCGGGAGGAGAATCGAGCAATCTTTTTGGAAGTCCAGAAGAAGGTATTCCTTCAAGTAAGCTTAATAGGATGGCATCTAATATTTTTGGACCAACTGAAGAACCTAAAAACATACCCAAGAGGACAAATCCTCCAGGGGGCAAAGGAAGTGGTATCTTTGATGAATCGACTCCTGTGCAGACTCGACAACGTCTAAACCCCCCTGGTGGGAAGACTAGTGACATATTTGGGTCCCCAGTCACTGCCACTGCACCCCTGGCACACCCAAACAAGCCCAAGGATCACGTTTTGCTATGTGAAGGTGAAGACTCTAAGTCTGACCTGAAAGCTACAACAAACTCCACACCCAGAGGAGAGCAGAGCGAGAAGGGAAGCTCAAAAGAAGCAGACCATGCCAAGGAAAGCAGAGCCTACACCTACGGTTGACAGTCATGAGCCCAGACTGGGACCACGACCTCGTTCCCACAACAAGGTCCTGAACCCACCGGGAGGCAAATCCAGCATCTCCTTCTATTGAGAGGCTCCTGCTCTACCTGTAATCAGACCAAACACTCAGAGATAGGATATTGAATGTTAGTGCTTCCTTTAACCCAAATGAGTCGGGGTGGGAGAGGGGTTGTCATGCGTGTGGGGTTGCCTGCTCATAGGCCTTGTTGCCATTGGAAGAGCTGCAGAGAGGACCGTGCCTTCCTGACTGCCAGGATACATGTCTGTGGGATAAAATGGGGTACTCTTATGCCTCCTCTCCAGCTGTTCTGTGTGGAACAGTAAGGTTCTGGGGAGGGCAGAAGAGATGACCCATTAGCAGAAGGATCACTAGGGTCTATCTTGTCCTTGTATCAGCAGTCTGCTGGCTGTTGGGTATCTAAGAATGGTTTGGTTGGGGGGAAAAAACCCAGACTACCTATCCCTCACTGTGGAATTGAGGAGGAACACAAACAGAAACTCTTAAAGACAGAGTGAAGTCTACATAGCCTTTCCTTTCAGGGAATGCCTATCACCAAAATGTGTCCACCTCTGAGATTACCTCTGAACCCTAGTGTCTCCTTGTCTTTTTCCCCTCAGTCCATCCCTGTAGTGTTGGAACGTGACTGCTCTTTTTGGTAGCAGTCAATAGCAAATCAAGCAGTGATTCTCAATCTTGTCCTGAGTGGAAGGTTTTACACCCTGATCCTCTGAATTGTCCCTTTCCTGCACCTAAAACCATGGCCAGGTCTAGGTAGCAGCCTGTCTTCCTCTGTGTTGGCTTGGTTCCTGCCATGCCAAATTTGCATGTGGGTTGTTCCTTTTGTTTCTCTCATCAGCCTTAAGTCTGGGCCTTAGTTCCTCACCCATGAGGGGCTCTTGATACCCATGTTTCTTCCTATACATGAGGTCTCTGGCCTCTGCGGGGCTTAAAAAACTACTCAGATATGTCCAGATATTGGGTGAATTCTTGTTTTTCTCGTCTTGCTTTGTTCCTGTAGTTGGGAGGAAGACCTGCTGAAGGACACTGGGTTGGGTGGTTTCTTTACCGATCTGCAGAGGTGTTCTTAGGATCAACTTCTGAATACCCATGAGCTGTGCTTCTGACACCTCGAAAACGATATTGTAGTACACCGAAGCACAGGAGCTGCCTATGCCACCTTTAGAGAGCGCCAGACTTCTCAACCTTGTTCATGAACGGTGCTCCTTAGGCCTGGTGTTAAGGATTTTGGCAATAAGTCACAGCTTTGTTGGACAGCAGAGATACCGGGCACCATAGTCATGCTGCCACCAGTTAGGTTACTCCATGTCAGGCACATGTCCGTCCCTCCTGTCAGCCTTAAGGGCTGCAGCCTTAGTTCCTTGGTTCCCCTTCTGGTGGGCATCTGTGAGAAGGGCTTCTAAGTGGTGCTACCTTTGTTTCTAGTGCCTACAGAGCTTCACAGCAGATGCCAGAAATGTCCTCATTACATTTTGGAAAAGCAACAGTTCTGCAGTCACACTCATAGTGACCTAGATGCTTAAGTGCCTGCAGGAGCCACCTGCCAAGTTCTGCTTCCTACACCTGGTTCATTGAGGGGTCTGACAATGGCTTTGTCAACCAAAGAGTTTTTCCCCTTCAGCTGTCCTCTATCCTGATGCCAAGAAACATGTATTATGTGTGTAATTCTGTAACAACTCAAATGGGTTGTGGTTCAGTCATGAGGATGTCATTTGGAATTCAGAGCATTTTTTCCATTTAAGAAAATGTCATAAATGTTTGCTTTATTTAGCCCAGACACTAACGTCTTTAACTTATAAGGAAATAATACAATGATAGAAATAAACCTCCTTTTGTAACTGCTTTCTTAAAAAAAATAAAAATAAAAATAAATAAAAATAAAAATATAAGCTTGCAAGAAGAATCTAAGGTAGTCCTAAAACATACAGTAATAAGCTTGTAAGAGGTAAAGATACTAGTTGTAAATGTAAGTTTAAATAAGAATTAAGAAGATGGAATGAATATAAGAAGTATATAAGAAGTAATAAGTAATATATCTGCTAAAGTAGTTCCTCACAGCTGAGGTCTGTGGAAAATCAATGAAATACAGAAAAACCTGAGCTAACGTCAAAAATAGTGTGGATTACAATACTACTGTACCTAGAAAGGTCTCTGTCTGTGAGAACAAAAGTTGCAGAGACGCTTGTTTGAACTAAAATTATTAACTGCAAAAAGTTTTGGTTGTAAATCGTCTCTTCATATTTGGAAGTGAAAGCCTGATACCAGAATTTACTTTTTTTTGAACTTCTTGAACTTAATGAGAAAACTACAAAAAGATTTTGGTTATGGATTTATCATATTTGGAAGGCTAGTGTCAGAATTTATCATTTGAATTTTGAGACTTAAGAAATGAAATGCACAATAGAGATTTCATTGCAATGGGACAATTTCGAGTTTATAGTAATGACCTAGGAACTGTATGCTGGAACTGGGTTAAAAATGGAAATGTTTAAATGAAGAAATTTATTGTTTCTACTTTGACTCAAGATGCAGTTTTGTGTATGCATATATGCTGGTGATTCATGTATTGTTCTATGTTAAAAATGCAATTGCTCTGTGGAAAAAATAAATAAATAAATTTAAAAAATAAAGAAATGAAGTCCAGAATGGACTGATGCTATACTTTTGCCATGATGTGTATGCAGCAGTGAGAGGACAACTTATGTGTCTGCTATCTATTCATCCTATGTGAGTTCCAGAGATGAAAGCCAGGGAATCACTTGGTTGCCAGTTACCTCAATGGCACCTATTTGTGTTTTGAAATTATTTATATATGTGCCGGCATGTGAGTGTCCATATGCCACACCAGAAGTGTAGAAATAAGAGAAAGATTTGTAGGAGTGATATGGGTTGCTACAGTATGAACTCAGGACACAAGATTTAGGAGCAGCCAACTTTACTCACAGAAACTACTCTCTGACATTCATTTGTTATTTGGAGAAAGTGTTATGAAAAATGTTTGGCCCTAAGAATAAATAAACTCATTTAACAGGCAAGAAATAGACAAAAAGAGATATGAGTGTATCATTTTTATTCACAAAGAGTATTTATTAGTCGATGTCTCCTATTGTCCATTATCTTTAAAAGAAAATATGTTTTCAATCAGAAAAAAACAATATTTTACTGTTTTAATGCTTCAGCTAATCTTATTTCAGCATCAATGAGACAGCTCTGTAAGAAATGTCAGTGATGCACAAGGCTGTGACCTCATCTTGATCACCATATGAAGAAGGACAAAAGTAGACCCCACATCATTGTCTTCTATTCTTCACATTTCTGTCATGGCCTAAAAACCCACAGTCGCATTACACACACACACACACACACACACACACACACACACACACACACACCAGACTTTTTAAAAGTAAATGTCACTGCTATTACATTATCTGGCACCTCCAAAATTCTTTTTGAAAGCAATACTTCAAGATATTATGCCACATGGATAACTGTTGAGGACATGAAGATGCATGGAACTTCAAATAATATATACATATACATAGTACATCAAGTTCTATTGTAAAATATTCAGTTGATTATTGATTAACTTAAATTATTAAATCTCTTCCAGCTAGATGAAAATGCTTCTTTGGATACACACATAAGTATTTATTTCTATATTCTATATTAAGTATTTTAACATTAACATTGTTAAAATGTTTTTTATCTTTCAATGAAAATAGGTTACAATCTGAAAAGACAGTATTTTATTGATATAATATTACAACTAATATTATTTGAGCATCAATGAGACAGCTGTGTTGGAAATGCCTTTCTTGTGCAAGGTGGTAATGTTATCTTGATCACCATATGAAGTTGAACAAAAGTAGACCTCACAAAGTAAATCTCTTTGCTACTACATTATCTGACATCTCTGGATATTTCCCTTAGAAGACAATACTTTGGGATGAAGTGCCAAATGCATAACAGATGAGGAAATGAAGATGCATGGGATAGAAGAAAATGTTTCTTTGGATACATACATGAAGTATTTAATGATTTTTAGAGTCTCTATTAAGAATTATAAAATTAACATCATTAAAATGTATTTGTAAGTAAATTGGTTGCAACAACTCTGGTTGGTCCCAGATTTGGGCACCAAAATGTGAGTTTTGCAACTCTGAGGAAAGGTGTCCTGACTACCTGGGAGTCAGAAAACACCCTTAGCTGCTGACAACTCTGACAGCTGGCACTGCAAAGAGACATTTCAGCAATGGAGGGTACAATATCCCAGACACCTCAAGCTGCTCAAAGCAACAACTCTGCCCTGAAGGTGTCTTGGACACCTGGAGCTGTTTAGCCCAACCCTGGAGGGAAGATTTTCTGACTTCTCAGGAAAATCAGGCCTGGAAGTACTTCAACAGAGAAGGGTATCCTGATTCTTCGGGAAAGTCAGACTATTCCTGGTGTGATGGGTGATGGTCTCCCTGCAAGATATAGCAATCCTGTTCCTCTCCTGGAGAGCCACTACAACTGAGCTTTGCTCAGAGCCCACTTAAGGGGGCTTCCTAGCAAAGCCCTGCTTCTCTGGCCAAAGAAATTACAAAAATGTAGCAATCTCCTCTAGCTCAGGACAAAAGTGTTACTTTTCAGCTCTTTTGATGTGTCTACTCAGCAAGGACCTTCCGTTCAGCTCCTCCTTGTGCAATCCACTATGGGATATCTCAGCAAGGTTATGCTGTTCAGCTCCTCCTTGCTCAATCCACTACGGGGGATCTCAGCAAAGATCTTCTATTCAGCACCCCCCTGCTCAATTCAACTTGGGACATCCCAACAAGGATCTTCTGTGCACCAGTGAATGAAGGTCTTCACAACCAAATCACTTTTGAGAAAGAGATTTATTTGGGAATGAGGAGTCCAGGAGAGTAGCTGCTTCTACCAGGGTGGAGAGAACAACTCTACATTGACCAGGCAGGGCAGTTTATATAGAATGTTTTGGGGATGGAGTCAACCAATCACTTTTTTTTTCTGCCCAGGGATTGGCCAGTTTTTTGGGCTATGGACAGAGATGGTCCTGATTACAGGGACAAATTGTTTTTCTTTCACTGGCCTTTCTTGGCTTTTTGACACTTCCTTTAAGGCCAGGGCTCATTTCTTTCACTGACTCTGATTCTAGGGACCAAGAGTGTTATTTTGGCACCAGTTTCAGAGTCAGGGCATGTTTCTTTGTTTCATTTCTCGGGCTCAGGTCCAAAATACAAGTTGTGTTTCTTTCCCTGGTCCTGGGCCATAGAGACAGGATTCTACTATCCTGTTCTGTGATTGGTTGGTTTCACAATTCAATTGGCCAGGGGCAGAGATTTGAGCCAAACTGTGGGGTTTTTGTTTGTTTGTTTGTTTTCTGGCCTTATCTGAGTCATATTTTCCTATTTCTGGGCCCCAGGGTCATTCTGGGTTTCTTTACCCAGCCCCCTTTCCCTACACTTTTGAAAAAAACAACAATCAATGAAACTATATCATCTACCCTTAGACTTGTGCTCAGGTGACTGACACAAAAGGATCATGAATTCTAATGTATCTAAGCCTAGTTACTGACATTCAAACCAAGCTGGATAACAAACACCATTTCAAGGTAATTTTTGAAAAAATATTAAAAATAAAACCATGAACAAAAATCCACCACCCTTTCACAAACATCCTTACATAAAAAGTGTGATCACATACTGCCTGAGAGTTAAATAAAAATCAAACACTTAGATGATAGCCATCCCATTCTATACAAGGGAGCAGATAAATACCTCTGAATAAGTGAAAGTGCACCAAAACCACAGAAGGAATGAAAGAACCACAAAATAAACTTCACTAATTGAATTTTCCACACACATAGCACACTTTAATATCTATCTGTAATGTTGCAAAATAGAAGCCACAATGTGGTCTTCACATCAGTCTTTAGTGAACTTGGTTACTAATTTACTTACTTCAAATATACAATGAAAAAGACTTAAAACAAGTTTTTTTTCCTTAAAACTGAAAACAAGTGTGATGTCTAAAATCTTAACCAAATTGTTTACATAATTATGGTTTTCTTTTGTATGAGGACCTATTTTCTGATATCAAGATAACATAAAAAGCTTAAAAATACTGACAGGGATATAGAAAGAGCCAAGTCTTTAATACAAGTTCATTCCTTGGACCAAGGTATGGTTTTTGATCACTTCCAGTAATTCCTGCTACAAGAAGCTCCACGGGTCTAACCTTCTTGGGAACCAGAATGTACATACATATACCCAGAGAAAGACATACAGATATTGCTTAATTAAACTAAAACAAATATTTAAACTAACTTTCAATCATGAATGTTTTTCTATTATAATTCTGGTACCATGGGTTTTGAGGTATCTAAACGATTTCAGAGTTTTTCTCCATCATGAATTAGTCCCTGTAACAGAAAGCAAACCTGGAGGCTTGAAGTCAGAGAAATCAATCATTTTTAGTCTGTGATATCATTTGGGAAGATTTAAGAAATGGTGCCCTGCTGGAAGAAATCTGTCACTGGGGATTGGCCTGAGAGTTCACATCTGCATAACATTTCCAATTTACACATTCTGGTTCATGCTATAGTATAAGAATGTGAATTTTTAGCTGCCTGCTTTAGCTGTCATGTCTGACACTTGTTTCCATGACACTTTTATGGGGTTCAGGTATTGCTCTGGAACCAAGAGCCAAATAAAACCCTTTTCTACGGTCATTTAGATATGATCTATTATCAAAGCCACAAAAAAGGCAATGATACATATCTATCAAATTTTACAACAGAATTTATTATCTCATGTATTTGAAGAGAAGTATGAAATCTAAAAGGGTTACCTTATCATTTAAATTTATAGGCCTTTTGTCCATATTAGTTGACATGTGTAAACAAAATAAAAAA
>CABHPQ010002181.1:0-15521 GCA_902168405.1 Peromyscus aztecus
TTCTATTGATTTATTTAAAAATACATAACAAAGCATTTAACCTATCTTTTATCCAACTTCCTAAAATCAAAAAACAAATATAACTCTTATAAATAAAAATAATTTCTAAAAGTTTCCTTTAATTATTTTTAAATGATTTATACTTTTTCTATAAAATTTTAGTTATATATACATCTAGTTAAGTAAGGAATTACAAATATATATTTTAATGAAAGCCCTTAGGCATTAAATACAGTTAAAATTCATTTAATGTTTTTAAATGAATACTAAAATTGTTCTATATAACTATTAGATGGGAAAATTACTTCATGTCTCTCTATATCAGTCACAGAGTAGAAAATTATGCAGATATTTACAATATTGTTCTATATTTAGACAAAATGTATTTATTCTATAAAAAGATCTCATGTCATTAATTATTTTATCATGTACTCCCAATTATATACTCTATATGCTATTTATTTAAAAAAAATTTGATGGTTATTATAAAGACTTAATTATTGTATTATTATAATATATTACATTATAAATTATATTTAGGATATGAGAGAAAAATGAGGAAGTAAATACATAGGGAAACTTTTACTGTTAGTTTTATTGTTGAAAGTCCTGCTGTTAAAATGTTGATTTGTGTTTAAAACTTCATATATGTCTTAGAGTTTATATCTTATTTCTAAATGCACAATAATTTTAGGAAGTATACACGTGTATGCATGGAATTATGTGTTTATACACAACCTTCAGCAATAAAAGAACCTATTTTTTGTTTTTATTTGGCTTTATCATTCAAATTTTTCTATCAATGTCATGCCTGAGGAAAACCTGCAAGTCCAACATAATTGGACTAAACACTATCGCAGGATTCTCATAAAACCCTGAAAACAGCAGTATTTTTGATTGTATCTACACAAGGGAATACTTACTCTGGCGTTTTCTCTTTAGTGAAAGGAACAGCAAATTTATCAGTTATGATTATTCAAGAGTCTATTCAGTTATTTGCTCTTCTGGAGACACCTTTCTTACAATGATGTTCAGACTACTTTTCAATGGCTGTAGTGAGAGATCTACACTGGATGGAACCCGCAAGAATTGTACAAATCTCAAAAAGCTGGGCTCCAATCTCCTCTCACTTCATTTCATGAGATACTTGTAGCCACAACATAGACCGTACAAGTCTAGTTCGATGACATAGGACCTCATCACTTGAGACAACCTTTGACTGATTTTATCTGCTCATTAGAAGACTGCCAGCGAGGAAGAAAGTACATATTGGCATATAGTTTAAGAATCGCATAAATGTGTAATTTTTGAAATGAGTTGAATGTGTCTTGAATCCTCATACATTTTCTTACCAGTCCCGTCTATTTTGTCTTTGATCCAAACTCCTAAATGTTTGCACACGTATTTCTCGATGACAACTATGGGAAATACAGCGACAGGACTTCATTACTCTGTGCCTTCCTGTCATTATGGAAACCAGCCATCCACCTATGGAGTGATGGCAGGTAAGAAAAAAATATCTTTATATGAGGTGTTGAATTGGGGAAAATGGTGTTGGATTTCCTGGACCAGGGGGAATGGTGAAAGAGTATAACATGAAATTCTGATCCTCCCTCTTTTGGCTTGGAAGTTAGTGGTGGATGCGTCATGTGCAGAAGTGTCCCCCGACCAGAAACCTAGAGGTGGGCCTCATGGCCCAATCCTACACAACTCTATACTCCAGTGTTTCTGTCTCTTGCATGAGCTTTGTATGGTTTTGATATCATTTGTTTGCTTTTTAATTTACTACTGTTAAACTGCTAGATGCTACTTGTTATTGCCTCTGTGGGATTCCCCACAGCTATGCTGTACTGGCAAGTAGAACCCATGTGGTTACTTCAATTTAAATGAAAGTTAATTAAACAAGAATTGAAAATTCAGTTTCTCTGCTAAGTCAGCTCCATTTCCAGCGGCCAGTACTCCCCTTTATCTAGTGGCTCCTCCATCAGACACCACGATTTATGGAGCATCGCCTTCACCACAGCACTGCTTTTGTGTACTTGTTCCATAAAAATAAATAGGAGATACAAACTGAAGACTGAAGACTCAGCCTGATGTTCCGGGACTTTAGCCATGGCTATTTCAGGCTGTGGTGGTCCTTCCTAGGTTGCTTCTGAAGCTTTACTGAGGTAGGTGAGTGGCACACTTTTCCGGAGACGTGAAGCATCCCTCTTTCAAGTATAATGCCAACTCGCTGGTATCAGCGTAAGTACATCGATCGCTTGGCTTCCCAGAAATGCGAACACCCATCCGAAGAGGTCCACTCACCACCAAAGTCGCTGCTTAATTTGGGGGCATGACTAAAGAAAATAATTTAGTCAGTTTAAAGACTGTGGATCGTTCACAGATTTTTATTTGTGAGTTTGTTCTGAAGGAAATACTTTGGTAAGTCAATAATTGTTACTACAGCAGGAAAATAATGCTCATCCGGGGAAAAAATAAGAACTAGCAGTAAAAGGAGTGGGGAGGAGAAACAGAGACAGAGAGACAGTGGGAATTTGGTATAAAGGAATCAAATATGAAGGAAATCTTTTGAAATTTACTCATGTTTTTCCTCCAAGTAAGCAATTACACACAGAGAAACACAAAGATACGCTGAAAATATTTAAATGAAATGAAACAAATAATTTAGTTCATGAATCTCTAATTTCTCAGTAAAACGTTAAGATTTTCAAATAAAACAGTGAGAATATTAGCCTTTCTACATTTGGCCAAGCATCATTATTCCACATCTCAACCATTACGGTAAAATGAAGTCTGGTATTTTTTTAAAAAAATATTTTATTTAATTTGTTTTCATACAATAAATTTTAATCATCTTCTTACCCCTTTTTAAGCTCCCCTTCACCTCCCTATTCACCTACTTCAAAGAGTTGTGTTCTTAATGATTGCCTATAAACCTTGGTTTTTTTTCTTTAAAAAATATTATTTTTATTATTTGTATGGGTGCTTTGTTTGCATGTCTGTCTGTGTATCATTTTCATGCATTGTTCACAGAAGTCATAAAAGGCTATCGGATCTCCTGAGCCTGGAATTATAAACAGTTGTAAGCCACCATGTGGGAGCTGGGAATCAAATGCAGGCTCTCTAGAAAAGCAGCCAGTGCTCTTAACCCCAGAGCTGTCTCTCCAACCTGGTTTTACTTTTCAATAATTAAGGGGTATCTAACAGGAGGGCTTTTTCCATCCCTTGTAAAAATCCATCACTTATAAACCATCTACTTAATCAGTATTCGTAAATAATAAGAACAGCTTCCCCACTGACCAACGATATTTGCTGTGGAAAAGCGGAATATGCTCAATTATCTGCTGGAGTGGAGGTAGAATGCTTTCTTTGGCTTTCACGGACCTCGAGGAGCTAAACAGAAAGTAACAAGCCTGTGGTCACATGCTGCTCTCTGCTGGAGGAAAGCTCTGTCACAGTGATTTCCAGGAATCCCTGTGCAACCACAGTTCCCGCATTTCCTCAAAAAAAGGAGGGCTTGTGCCCTTTGACTTGAGTTAGTGTGAAAACCAAACCAGCCAACATATACACACATTCACATTCACACATTCACATACATGTATACACTTAGACACACACACACACACACACACACACACACACACACACACACACACCAGTCACAGACCAGTGGCTAATTAGCTCTTGTCCTAATTCCTTTGGGTACCACCTCCCTTGTACTGAAGAAAGTGGCCCACAGTTATCTGGAGAGTTTATAGCTAGCGTCGGAGTCCGATAATGTAACCTGTACTCGCACCAGGGCAGCAGGCCAGGGTCCCGTCGAGAGACAGTTGACTGCTCTCTGCGCACCGTCTCTCCCAATCAGTTGGTTTTTTTCCCTTTCTTTCTTCTTTTCTTCTTCTTCTTCTTCTTCTTCTTCTTCTTCTTCTTCTTCTTCTTCTTCTTCTTCTTCTTCTTCTTCTTCTTCTTCTTCTCCTCCTCCTCCTCCTCCTCCTCCTCCTCCTCCTCCTCCTCCTCCTCCTCCTCCTCCTCTTCTTCTTCTTCTTCTTCTTCTTCTTCTTCTTCTTCTTTCTATCTCAACATAGTCACAGGAAAGGGCCCGTGAAAAAGACTTTCACCATCCCCAAAGTCTGGTTTAGTGACATCATGAACACAATTGTCATACCAAGATTTAGAGGTATCATTGTAGCCTTCAAATAGAATTATATTTTGTCACTAAAATGAAGCCTCACCATGGTGCACAGAGACTGTATTTGAATATTTCTGAGAGAGATGTCATTAAAATATTATATGCTTCATAATTTGTCAGAACGCCTGGTTCTTGACATGTCTTCAGCATCAGCATGCACTTCATTGCAGATTAAATCTTACGCAATATGAATTTTCCTACGTTCATTCCCAGGGAAGCTGCACAAATTGAGTCATAAAATACAGAAAATTCAAAAATGATGAAGGCAAGGTATAAAGCAGACGGTAGAAACCCAATCGTGTCGTTTGAATTTTCTGAAATGTCAGCCACTCCCTCAAGGTCCACAGAAGCATCTTTATGGGCAGGTTTGGTGGTGTTTAATCTATGAGGGCACCACTACTAGAATAACTGTTTCAAAGGGTGTGGAAAATTTTAATACAGCAATGATACTGCCCAAACTCTGATGATTTCGTTTTAGTATTTTGTTAAATTAGTTCACAGGAAGGGAAGAGATATAATGATTTTTGTCAGGTTGGTGAGGAGAATTTAAATCCTTAGATGAATTCCCTGTAGCAGTCCAGGCACCAGCAAGCTAAAGAGAATGACAGGCTGGGCTGGAAACAACAAAAAGCTTCATCATGAACTAATGAGACCTCTCTACCAGGTCCCTGTCGAAGCAGGTTTGTGATAACTCAACCTTCTTCTCTTTGCCCTCCTCGGATAGACATGTGGTCATTTACTTCTTCCTGTCTACCCCTTAGTATTTAGCTCTAACCTCAGCAGTCCACAGTCCAAACCACACGAGGGAGTTACAAATGTTCTTCACAACCTCTGCTAGAAGATACCAAGCTGAGCACACTGCAGGCAAAGAATGCTCAGCACTAGGGCTCCTGAGTCTCTTGGGCTGCTTTGCTTCTCAGCTTCTAAAGCAGAGTGAAGTTTAGGAGGCAAGTGTGGAGGCTGTTCTGTCCACCATCCCATGGTAACTCAGCCCACCAGCCTCATGGCAAAGAACAAGGACCCAGCTGGGCATGGGACATAGCAGCTGATCCTCGAGGTGGAGGGAGTGTTCTTATTGGAAAAGTACATTTTACGCGGAAAGGAAAAGAAAACGGTTTCTGTTTGGGAATGGAACAAAGTCATAGAAATCCCTTCATTCATTCCTTTTGTTTTTCCCTTTAACTTCTTGCCTTTTGTTTTTCCTTCCTTCCTCCCTCCCTTCCCCTTTCTCTCTTCTGGGTCATCCTTCCTGCTTTCCTTTTCTTTTGTCCCAGGTTGGTAGGGTTGTCTAGGGAAGAATCACTCTGAAGACATCCGGCTTTTCCCCAGTAAAGGCCTTCCAGCAGCACTGTGGTAACTTTGCCTTCTAGATGGTTCACAGCCTTCTTCTGTAAGGAGCTGGACTGTAAACTCCCTGAACTTCCTCTGCTTCAGCTACCTTCACTGTTCCTGGAGAGCAGTTCTGGGCTGTGTCAAACACAGGGACATGGGTGTGTTCCAATTAGACTTATTTTGTCAAACAATGAACCCATGTCTGGCTCAGACAGTATGTTGAGTCCTCAAAGAAAGGGAAAAAAAATCAAATTTGAGCATATGATGTGCTTGTCCTGTGTGTGTGAAAAGGAACGGATAAGTAGAAATATTTCAGTATGTGTTCCTGTGCACTGTTATGGTGCAGGCATGAATTCCCATGTCCTTCTGTTACCCTTATTTCTTTTAAGGCCACAGGTTTTTAACCTGAGATGCTCACAGGTAGCCACATACAGGGGAGCAATTTACCCCAACGCATGAAGGGCTGAGTCAACAGCTTACAAGGCAATCTCTACTTCTGTCCCCCCGTGCCTGCTTTGAAAGATTTATCTGTCTTCTGCCATGCCTACCAAGCAGAAAGACACACAGAACAATTCAGAGGGGCCAAGATGGATCAGTGTGCACCGCGGAAAAACTGAGCGTGGAGAGGGCTGCAGCATTTCCAAGCTTTCACAGGGGTCCTTGTCCAGGCTAACGACGGTATTGCTTTACCAAAGTTTTGAGAAACATTTTTGAGATTTCTGCTGCCTGGGCTCACTGTGCTCTTCAGTAATCCGGGCTTGAAAAGTTTTGAAAAATAGTTTGCTACGCATACCATACCACCACTCCCCAAGCTCCACAGTGAGTAATAGGCTAGGAGCAGAATTCTGTCTGATTGTGATGGCTACTGCTAGAGTGAATTGTTAAGGGAGGCAAGTTCTATCAAAATGGTCATCCAATGGATATAATTGTGGAAACTTTATGTAATATTTTTCATTACACAATGAGAAGTATGTTCTGTGTTATACCACATATCCCATCCTCACTCTTACTGTGGTTACTAAACCATTTCTTGCTCATTTTTCATGGACTCCATTCAAATACCTTTTCTAGATGTCCGCTTTCTGTGTGTGTTTGTAATAAGTAAACGACCCTTGAATTTGCCTGGAGTGACACACTACTAATGTACTTTTTAAATCATTACAGTTTTGCCTGAAAGAGATTGTGTAGCAGCAACCAAATGTGTTTAGATTCAGGGAAACTTTGAAAGAAAGTTGTTTGATTTACCCGAGTACAGACTGGAGAATAAAGTAGCATTTTTTTCTAAGTTAGTTGAATGTGGTTCTTGTGACCTCTGCGTAGTTAAGACAGCTACTGATCTGAAGGGGAGTTACTGATTTCTTTACACAGAGACTAGATAATTCATAAAAGCAGCATGCATTGAAAAAACAAAAACAAAACCGAATAGTTTCTCTCTTGGGTTGAAGAGATGGCTCGGTGGTTAATAGCATTTGCTGTTCTTGCAAAGGACAGAAGTGTGGTTCCCAGCATGTACATGGTTCACAACCATCTCTGACCCCAGTTTCAGGAGAGCTGACACCCTCTTCTGACCTCCACAGGCACCAGGTGTACATGTGGTACATAGACATACATGCAAGTAAACATTCATACACACAAAACAATTAAATAAACCAAAAAAGAAAAAAATATTTTTTTCTTAAACCTTTATCACACCTGGGGACTAGCTGAATTTATTTCATGCTAATAATTTTTTGTTTGTTTGTTTGTTTGTTTTTTTGAGTCAGGGTTTCTCTGTGTAGCTTTGCGCCTTTCCTGGAACTCCCTTTGTAGACCAGGCTGGCCTCGAACTCACAGAGATCTGCCTGCCTCTGCCTCCCAAGTGCTGGGATTAAATGCCTGCACCACCACTGCCCAGCTCATTTTAATAATTTAACCTCTCAGAATTTATATGCCTAATTTTCATTAGAAAAATAATATATTCTATCTACTGAATAGAGCTAAGCTTTATTATTATATATTCTTATATAAATAATATAAGCTGAAACTTGCTGACTTACACTACTATTTCTTATTAAATATTTATGTATTATTGGAAGATTTACATATTATATTATTACTAATTTCTTTAACTCATGAATGCAGTTGTGGTGTATTGATAGATTTTTAATGTTTGTTTCTGAGAATAATTACTGTATGTAATCTATGAAACTTTTATTTAAGTGTTTATTTATATTCATGAGACTGATCAATTATTCAATACATGGTTATAATAATATAATAAATATAATATAATATAATATAATGTAATGTAAGCAGAAGTGATATCTCCAATAATAAAAATGTAATTTGTCAATGAAGAAAAAGTGAAACAAAATATATTGAAAATTTCCTCCTGTGCCATCTTGTCACTTAGGATCCTGAACTGAGGCAGAAGTGAACACTGAAATCTGTAAAATTTCCAGAACATTCCTACTTCCTAGGGCATCTAATCAATGCAGGCAAGCCAGCACTCCATCCTCTTGGAGAATTCCCTGTTGTGTCTAGAATAGTCCCCTCCTTTGCATTTTATTTTTGCTTTTCTTTAAATAATTATAAAAAAAGAAATGGATTCCACTGTATTGTCTACTTTTCAAGAAAGCTTCTCACCATACTTTCATAGAAGTTCTAAGCTTACCTTTTGTTTCTCTGGCTCATTAAATCGACTTAACTACATTTATGTGTTTTAATCTAAGTTTTATCTGTCTTTATCAAATTTAAAAGACATGCTTACTTTTTAATGGAAGTTAAGCATTTACCATCAAAACAGTAGTTTTATAGTACTGTAAGCGTAATTTCCCAATTACAAGAATTTCTCAGTATAGCATAGAGTCCAAATACTTCATGCTTTGGTTATAGCAAACACTACAGGCCACTTTTTAAATTAATTAAGAAGACAGAGATTAATGCACGCAATCTGGTTAGAATCGAGCCTCAGACTCTCAGGAACACATACATGTCTTTTTACAAGGAACAATGGAATCTTATACCCTAAGAGAGAACTAGAAAATAATTTAGATATTTAAACTTGTCTCCCGGTCCTTTGACATTGACTTTGGTTTTTGTTCTTCTGGGGAAGGTGGAAGGTGAATCATCTCATACCAACTAACAGCCCACTCTGGGTCCTGCTTTAGCACACTGAACATATGGGAAGGCGTAAAAGTTAAGATTGAGTCAATGTCGCATTATACATAATCCGAGCATCTGGGAGGCCAAGATGGCAGGATTGTGCAAGCTCAGGGGAAGCCTGGGCTGTACTACGAAGTCCTGCACTGAAAACCAATTGGAAGTTTTTATGGAAAACAGTGGGTTCTAACAGAGTGATGCTTGTGGAGAAACAGATGTCATTACCAACAGTCCTTTCCTCTCTCTTTATCCACAGGCAGTTTAACCCCTTGTCTTTACAAGTTTCCAGATCACACATTGAGTCATGGGTTTCCTCCCCTGCACCAGCCTCTCCTGGCGGAGGACCCCACTGCCTCTGAATTCAAGCAGGAACTCAGGCGGAAAAGTAAATTGGTTGAAGAGCCAATAGACATGGATTCCCCAGAAATCCGAGAACTTGAGCAATTTGCCAATGAATTTAAAGTGAGAAGAATCAAGTTAGGTATGCCTTTGATAACTGTGATGGGTCAAGCAACTTAATTCTCAAATCCTTACTCTATTTACTGGGAAATATTTTATACTCTGCTTGAAAGCCAAAGACACTTCCCATTCTCTATCTCTCCTGGGCATTTAACTTAGTCAAACTGGGAAAACTAAAACACATCAAAATTCTTTAACTCCTTGTAAATTCTCAACAGGATAAAAGCATGGATTTTTTTTAAAGTTCATGTTACTTCTTAAAATTTAGCCTACCTCAAGGGTAGTTTTCAAGTATCTTCTTTATTTAATATTTTATTTGAAAATTTGGGTTCTTCATTCACATGATTTGAAGTGATGAGAGAGTGTAAATGGCATTACACCATCTGCTTGTCTTTCTTCTTCACCAGTGGTAGTTTCTTGGGTATCTTTCTAGAGATACCTTACACATCCATAAGCAAGTGCATATATTCTTTCATACAGACATATTTTGGAGAGCTTAGAGTTTTTCCAGAGTTGACTTGTGGGTGTGTATGAATCTGTTAACTAACCCCCTTATGAATATAAATACACTAGTTTATTTAGCTAGGTCTCTTACATGGTTTTAATCTCTTAGGAATGAAAACAACACCACAGTTAGAACTCTATAAATGCATTTTTGCATCTATATAAACATATGAACAGAAAATGTTGGCACCAAATTATTGATTAAACACTAATGTAGGTTGATAGGTTCAAACTCATCTCTATAAAACTTTACCATCACAAATATCTCTTCTGTCTCCAGCAGAGGCAAATGACCAGACAATGAAATAAGTAAACAGTGGCCGAAAGATCAGTATGCTCTTTATCTTTGGAACATTTGAGAAGACAAAGAGGCATAACAGTGTAGTGTTAGCTAACATGTTAAATTTCATTTTACATTATTGTTATTCATTACTGTTTGATAGTCGTCTGTATTTTCTTTTCTGTGAATTGTCTATTCAATGCCACTACACTTTTTCTGTTGAAAAGTGTTTTTAGAATAGAGTAACTATAGCAACTAATTGTGGCTCAGATTCATAAAAGAATGTATTTTTTAATGGGTTGAAATGATAGTTCAAACCTCTGAACTGGTGGAATGAGCCATAGGTAATTTATAATGACATTTATTGATGCACATCATATGCACTCATATTACACATAAAGGTATATAGCCCTAGGCCCTGAAATAATATGTACTGAATACATGTAATAAACAGCAGGAGACATCATTATCATACTTATTTTTGGTTCAGCTAATATTGCTTTGGATGTTTAAAATTATATGTTGATGGCTTATTTTACCTTATATTCTAGAAATGTTCAGGGTAATTGATAAGGACCTTTTGCTGGGCGATAAATGTCTTACCAAATAATGCAGTAAGTGTGTTTGGAGTTACGCATAAAATGTGGAACAGTAGCCAGCCTTTTTGAATGAAGTGTTTTTAGGCAAAATAAGACTCAATCTTAGTTTTATTTGGTGTAACAATATATTGTTGTAAGTTTTATTCATACATAAAAATATGTTTGATCTCTCACTGTACATTTTGTGCTCTATAACTGATGGGTCAAATATTTTGAGCGTGTATCATATTTGATAATCATGATAAAAAGAACAAGAATTTCTAAGTTCATTATCAAGTGTTATGACAAGCACATGGTATCTGTTCACCCTACCATTATCTTTACATGTGAGTCCTTTTGACTTTAAGAGAAAAAGTGATTTATTAACTGGAGGAACATCTCAGTGTACTTTACCACTATATGCTAAACCTCAATAATTCTAAATCGTAAAACTACAGAATTTTTAAAGAGTAATTCACTAAGATTCAGCATGCGTCCTAATGGCCCCATATTGATCATCCCAGTGAAGCAGAAGCTAAGGCTGTCTCTCACCCTTCCACAGGATACACCCAGACAAATGTGGGCGAAGCTCTGGCTGCTGTGCATGGCTCTGAATTCAGTCAAACAACCATCTGCCGATTTGAAAACCTGCAGCTCAGTTTCAAAAATGCATGTAAACTGAAAGCAATACTATCCAAGTGGCTGGAGGAAGCCGAGCAAGTTGGAGGTATGGGAGGTAGGGTGGGAGGTGGGGGGTGGTGGGAGGGGGGGGGGGGTGGGCAATCCTGTGCAGCCTGTGTTGTGATGTGGTCACAAAATGACCACTAGGGGCAGCAGGATGTTTGCTGAAGCAGGAGGTTTGAGAGCTTTTTAATCTCTTTGAAATGGAAAATAAATTTGGTGGATAAAGGAGGGAGGGAGACCAATGTAATGCAAGTGTAGAAATAAATTTACCGAGGATAGCAGGAGCTGCGCGGGGAAGCTTTCCAGAAAACAAAGCATCAGCGTCAAGTACTGAATATTCTTTAGCATCCACATTTCTTGGTCTTTACACTATCCTGGAGTAACTTACAGGAACTACTTTTAGAACCCGATATTAGTGTTCACACCAGTCTGTTAAATAAATACCATCGAAAAAATAAAAACTTGGTATTTTAACACACACACACACACACACACACACACACACACACACACACAGCATATAATTGACTTGGGAAAGAACGGGGTATGTGGGGCTGGAGGGACAGATCTGGTATTCAGAGCACCCACTGCTCTGGCAGAGAATTGGAGTTCAGTTCCCAGCACCCGCATCCTGCTGCTCATACCACTTGTAATGTCAGCTCCAAGGGATCCGATGTCCTCTTCTGGCCTCCACAGGTACTTGTACTCACACACACACACACACACACACACACACACATTGAAATTAAGACTTGGAAGCATTTACAAGGATTATTCTAACAAAAATTGAACCTAGAGTTTGTAAAAATCATCTTTATGAGATTTACATTTATTTCGTTTTAATCCTTTTTTAATCGAATGCACTTTAAAATTGTGTAGCTTACCAATATTTAAGACAGAAATGGGTAGCAGTTATAGTTTGCATTATTTTATATGGAAAAATTGAAAGCCAAGAGTGCTAGTCTGAGATGACTTTCTCTTTTTATTCTCTTTCCCACGTTCCAGCTTTGTACAGTGAAAAGGTGGGAGCGAACGAGAGGAAACGGAAAAGGAGAACAACTATCAGGTATTCTGTCGAGATAACACATTTACCAGAGAAAGAAAAGCATAGTGTTCACGTGGAGTCAACATGGAAGTGTAGTGTAAGAACAACATAACCCATGAGGTGAATAGAAGTAACTGAAGAAACAAAAATGTTTTAAATTGATGAGAAATGAAGTTAGTATTTTTCAACATTTGATGGATAAATGCGTATTGTTTGATTGACTGTTTTGACACAGACATTTTGGCTAAAAATGGGAAGTAAGCAATTCACGGATGTCCTTGTAGATACAAGTTCTTGCTGTGCTAATGCAATATCTTAACTAACAATAACAAAAGGAGTCACCAGTGTGTCAGACTAGGGTCTGTCCTGACCCCTTTCATGACAACCACGAAGTATAATTTAGTGATACTTTCGCTTCTGTGAGGTACTAACAGGAAATAGCAAAAGGCTTTATCTCAGGCAGTTGTGGACTACACATTTCCTGTATTAGAAATCATGGGGATGACCCGGCCTGGTGAGTAGGCACAGAGGAGTTGTCCTTTGAAAGGCCCACAATTCCTTTTCTTTGTCAAGAACCTGGTGCCCCCTTGTGGCATACAGTGAGAGAACCTGGGTTCCCTACTTTTTGCCTTTGATTTTTGGTAAGGTTATCTGGAATAAGACACGCCTCTATGGAAAAAAGTCAGATTTGTCTTTCAAGAGTTTTTTTTTTTTAATAGAATCTATAAGTTATTTCTTTGTGGTAATATTTAGAAAGACAAGCTTCATTTTATTTTTCCAAAAACTTCATTGAAAGACACATAATTTCATCCCCAACTCTATCCTCCCTCCCCCCCATCCCCAACTTTCCACCCCAGCATTGCAGCTAAGGATGCTTTGGAGAGGCACTTTGGGCAGCAGAACAAGCCTTCCTCTCAGGAGATCATGCGGATGGCTGAGGAACTGAACCTCGAGAAAGAAGTCGTAAGAGTTTGGTTTTGCAACCGAAGGCAGAGAGAAAAACGGGTGAAAACCAGTCTGAACCAAAGTCTCTTCTCTATTTCGAAGGAGCATCTTGAGTGCCGATAAGACGTGTGGGTGTGTGTGTGTGTGTGTTAGCCATTTTTGTAGCAGTTTTCGAGCAAAATCAGGAGTTACTCACTTGGTTAGCTTCAAGAACTAGATTAAATCACTAACTTCTGCAGTCTTTTAAAGACCCAATGACTTAAATTGAGATATTTAATTGTTCTTAGAATTCAGTGTTCATTTTAATCCTAAGACTATAACAGCTAGGAAACTCTCCCAATACCTCATCCATCCTATCTCTGCACGGAACACACACACAGAGACTGGGTGGGGGGTGAGAGCACTGTATATGTGAATCTTAGTTTTAGTTTAAAATTTCCTTTCTAAGCCAACTTATTTTGTTTTTTAATTTTTAACAAATAAGGACAGATATTTACAGATTATTAACAATGGAAAGTCCAAGTTGAGAATGTACTAATGTGCCTGGAGAGCTGGCTCAGTGGTGAAGGGCATTTGTGTCTCTCCCAGAGAACCTGGGTTTGATACCCAGCACCCACATGGCTCACAATTGTCTGTAACACCATTTCCAGGGGGAGTCCAATGACTCTTCTAGCCTCCATGGGCACCAGGCATGCACGTGGTGCACAAATAAACATGTAGGCAAAAAAAACCTCATACACATAGAATAAAAATAAATAAATCTAAAAATGAAAAAATATGTCGGTTTATATTTGGCATGCCACTAGCCCTAAAGATTTTTTGAGTAAGGTTTGAAGAGCCAGAGGCGACTAAGGATTTTACCATTGCCTTCAGAAATAATCTTCATTCAGATTCTATTGATGTCTTTGAAGTTAACATTTAGGACTGGTTCTTAAACAAATGGTTTTTGTTTTTGTTTTGGTTTTTTTTTGAAGATTTATAGGAACATTTAGGCATGATGTTTGTATTCTTTCATAAACATTAGCTTTCTGCTTGCTGTTCTGCTACGGAAAACAAAAGTTTCGAGCTTCTGCTCAGTGGTAGAGAAATCCCTAGTATGTTTCAGATACTGGGTTCAATCTTGAGCACAACTGAAATAGAAAAACCAAAAATATACTTTAGAGATTCCTGACCTCTGTCACTAATCTGTCTGTCTGTAAGCTGTAACAGGGCAAAGCTCCCTGTCTTGCTTGCTGTTATTTCTCCAGGGACTAGAAAAGTGCTTGGCTATAGTAGGTATCTACAAACTGGGCCAAAGGGACGGGCGTTATAGCGGACAACTGGTACAAACAGGAAGGGTGCCAGCCAACTTGAAAAAAATCTAAGTGAGTTTTGAAGTCTCGGTGTAGAAACTCACTTGAGGTCCTCTAACAATGTGTCAGTTTTGGTCTGAATGGTTACATGATTTCTTATTAATAAAAGCTGGAAATATTGACTTTTCAGTTCTCAGGATTATAATGAAGATATTTATTGAATCTGAAAATGAACTCTGAAACTTGTAAGTAGAAGCAATCTATAATGTGATGTGTATCTGGAACAGCAACTTTGGCGTTTTGAATGTCAGTCTGCTGGCAATATTCATCTAACCTATTCTGCATAACACAAGTTGAAATTAGGAGAGGATTTAATAGTTAATTACACTAACTAAATAAATTATATCATCCGGTGTCATATAAAATTTTTAATTTTATTTTTTAATTAAATTTATTCATTTACTTTACTTCCTAACCACAGTTTCCCCTCTCTCGTCTCCTCTCATTCCCTCCCCCCACAGTACTAAAGCTGGGCCGGGTGACAGCCAGTTTGGAGTCTCAGCCACTATCATGGTCATCATGGAGCACAAATTCAAAGTCTGCCTGGCTACAGAGTGAACTTGACTCAGTAAGACTATATCTAAAAAAGAAAAAAAAGAGGGCCAGGGGCATAACTAAGTCACGTACACACAGATATTTTCCAAACAAATTATCCAAACCGAGGCACAGATGCACCATCTCATCTGTGTTGGATGCATCTCAAGAATTCCAAATGATTGTCTTGCAGATGTAAGTTTCTCTGGATAATTATTAGTTTTTAAAACTGCTTAAAACACACATTAGTTTGCAAATGGCAGTATCATGGCATAGACATGTGCACACATACATATGCAAAATCTCACATTGCACTTTGAAACCTTAAATAGAAGCAAAATTCAGTGCAATATAAACGTAGACCAGTTGCCATTTTATATTTTAAATATGGATCAGATGGTAATATTTAATATGACAAAGGTGTATGATTAGAACATAACTGTGTTTATAATGTCATTTTTTCAAGTTTAGACAC
>CABHPQ010002181.1:15921-41032 GCA_902168405.1 Peromyscus aztecus
CTCTCGTCTCCTCTCATTCCCTCCCCCCACAGTACTAAAGCTGGGCCGGGTGACAGCCAGTTTGGAGTCTCAGCCACTATCATGGTCATCATGGAGCACAAATTCAAAGTCTGCCTGGCTACAGAGTGAACTTGACTCAGTAAGACTATATCTAAAAAAGAAAAAAAAGAGGGCCAGGGGCATACCTAAGTCACGTACACACAGATATTTTCCAAACAAATTATCCAAACCGAGGCACAGATACACCATCTCATCTGTGTTGGATGCATCTCAAGAATTCCAAATGATTGTCTTGCAGATGTAAGTTTCTCTGGATAATTATTAGTTTTTAAAACTGCTTAAAACACACATTAGTTTGCAAATGGCAGTATCATGGCATAGACATGTGCACACATACATATGCAAAATCTCACATTGCACTTTGAAACCTTAAATAGAAGCAAAATTCAGTGCAATATAAACGTAGACCAGTTGCCATTTTATATTTTAAATATGGATCAGATGGTAATATTTAATATGACAAAGGTGTATGATTAGAACATAACTGTGTTTATAATGTCATTTTTTCAAGTTTAGACACCATCAGTAGACTCATTTACATCAATTTATTTTGAGACTATTTTCTAGCCATATTTAATATTCTATTAGATTTTAATCTTTAAAACAGAGAGTCCTGTCATATGGAGTCCTAAACTGTAATTAAGGAAATGACAAATACAGTTTACTGATCAGATTCTGGGGAAGAAATATCAAAGGCTGACTTACTCTACACAGACTTTCTATTTTATGTCCTGTGTGCTGTACAGTGTATGCCTCTAGGAATCCAGCAGGAAATCATTAAAATGGAAGGATCGGTTCCTCGCTTATACCGACACTAAACAGTACCTAACAGAAATGGCTGAGAAACACACTCATATGATGTACCTTCTAGTTCTAATGGTGGAAAGGATTTTTTTTTTTTTTTAAGTATTTTCAGTTTGGGGATGAGAAAATGTGTGCCTTCAAGGTCTGAAGCATAAGAGAGGATTTGTGTTGGTACTTCATAACCTTTAGGCTTCACAATCCTTAGGCTTCTTTTACTTCTTTTAAAGGAATTAAGTTGTTAAAAGAATCGTTTTATTCAGCTTCTACAAAGACAAAATGGGAAAATTTAACTATTTCTGCTGCCGAGAAACCTTTCTGTAAAAAGGAGAAAATTATAGATCTCTTTTCAGACCTGGACAAATTTGCTAAATTTAAATTGGAGTAATTTTAACTTAAGTACATAGAAATCAGGCCAGAAATACAGAAATTGGGCTTGTGAGGAGCATGTATCTGACCAAAGGAAGGCTGTTTCTATGGACATTCAAAGGGGAATAAAATATAAATGACTGTGAAAAGTCAAGTAACATAATGCCACAGACAGCTGGACTCTTCCCTCTGGTTCACATAATTCAGTCTTGAGCTGCTTTAACCCAGGCCCTGCCCACCAGGCACTCCCTTCAAGCATCAACTAACTGCACTCTGTGTAACACAACCTGCCGGCCACGTGGTCATTTCATGCTTCCTAACACCAAGTGTCATCATCTGTAATGGCATGTTGTTGGGAGGCCCTGCTGGTCAGAGGTCGCAGTCTACCATGTCCTGGCAGCTTTCTCCAAGCTCAGCAACATGAAGGACTCCCTCCCCAGCAAGGTTTCCTGCTTTCTACCTGCCCTTATTTGGAGGATGTCTCTAGGCCTGGATACCCGACTTATCTCTAGTGTGACACTGGGCATGGTTCCCTGCTAGCTTTCCCCACAGCTGCCCATATATTCCATATCCTTGAGTTGAGTGTCTCGCTGAAGCCATCTCCTGGAGGCTTCTTCGTTGTATCCACAGCCGTCCGAACCCTGTTCCCTGCTTCTGCTCCCTCCACTCCTGTGGACCAGTGGCCAACGATCCCCAAGGAAGGAGAACCATAGCATGTCCATACTCCATGGCATTCCTCTGGTACTCTGAAGTCTCCTCCATCCATGACCCGGGATGGACCTCTTTTCAAAGCAGAGACACTGCTATATTACTCTGTTCCTTTTCCACTGGCAAGCCCATGCTAAACAAATCCTACTACCAAACAAAGCAAAGATTTTTAAAAATGATTTCTGGTTTGTTCAACCAATAAAAATCACCATCTTTAAAGTGAACTCTTACTTTTAGTAAAGGAGAACGAAGTTACTGACAGATTTACTATGATAGTAATGTGCCCCCAAAACATTTATTAATGCAGTCAAGTCAGAACAATTTCACTATCAATTTTGGGTCCAAAGGTCTCTGTATCCGTATTTGACTACAACAGAAGTATGTATTTGATACTTGTACATTTGTAAATATAACTCTGAAATGTTTAGGTCTTGGAAACTGCAGGAAAGGAACGATCAGGTCCATTTCATTGGAAACTACTAGTTGTTGGGCCTGCCCTATTGGCAAACAACAATCCTGTTACAACTTTCACTTCTTAAAAAAGACATTTTCTGTGATTTTATAAAATTTAAGTAGTACAGCTATCTAACCTTTCTTATAGAAAAATAGCAAAAATTATTGTTTAAACTACTAGATATATGCAAAATTTCTAGTCTTAACAGCAATAAAAAACAAAGTAAAGGAGTTAAGAAAAAATGGATAAGAGCAATAAGTCTTTATTGAGGTTTTTTTTTTTTTTTTTTTTAGAGAAAAAAATCTCAAAACTCAAAGCTCCCACATGTAAACAAGAAAGTAAATTAGGTTAGACAGCATTACTATGTACATCCAAAACATGTTTGGGTGCAACACCCGATGATACAGTACGATGATGTCTGGACTCATTCCCACTCAGGGATACTGTGAATTGTGCACTTCAGACCGTCAGGACTGAGGCCTAATCTCCGATGGTTGTGGGTTCTGAAGCAGAGGGCGTAGCTTCTACCCCTTGTACATATCCGTGCCAAGGATAAAGTTGCAGTATGTATCTGCCTTTGTTATCCAACAGTCCAAAGGTCCATCCCTAGGGATTCGCCAGCTTACACTGATTGGCATTCCTACAGTTTCTGTGTTGGGATGTGTCAGAATCCATATATTACAACATCATTCTTCAAAACAACCTAATTCTACTTCTACTTCTACCTCGGTGGCATCCTCCCCTTTCTCCTGCTTTCAATATCACATAGCTACTTACTTTTGAAAAGTACTGCTAAAACAATGATGCACTTTAGGCGGTAATTTCTGACAAAGTTGCAGTTTATTTACCAAAAACAAAACAAAACAAAAATGTTTTTACTTTAGAAATCTAAGTCAAGTATCGTCATAGTAGTAGTACTTCATTTAGAAGAATGGCTTCAATTTAGAGGGTTTAATGTGTATATTAATACAATTCAAAATTCAACACAGACTAAGTTATAATTTATATGGAGAAAGTCTCAGTTCTTGGAAGAAAGACCAAAGTGTGGTTTCATTACTATAAAATGTTATTAATTCAGTGTCTTCTTTCTTCATTTTGCTAATTATATCCACGTCGCTTTTATAAGCTTTACAAGACAGCTTGAGTAACTGTTCTAAGTCTCAACTTTATTTGAAAATGTAATTCTTTTTTTGCCAGTTAAAATAATTTAAAGATGTGCACAATATGTTTGTGCTATTTAAGGCAGGTGCCAAGCACATTTTGAAAGGTAATAAACTTACCAACTAGAATGTTCTCCCAAAGGGGGAAAAAATGGAAGAAAAGTAAAAGCTCATGACGGTTTTTAAGACAGATGTTTAAATAGCACTCTTCTTTAGATGGTTTAAAAATAAGTTGGCAGCTGCACCGCCTGTGGTCTTAACGTAACTGTCTACAAAGGACAAGCAACAGATACAGAATTAACGATAACCTTTAATATGTTTTACAAGTCTCTTGAAGTTGGCGCCTGCTGGCATTGGAAAGAACTCTGGTTTTGGTGTAAAAGATTTAGAACGCACCCCGACACTAAGTAATGACACCGCTTCTCTAGGCCATGCAGAAAAGCACTCAGTTTGCACACATCATCAGACCTTAGTGGTTCTAGTCAACCCAACTGCTCCCATTTTCTCATCACTGGCATTCTTTGGCAAAAGATTCAAAATAGCCATGGGTCAGGACACAACTCTTCACTCCTGGTCTTCATTGTAGCAAAATGACTATGATTTGTAAAGGGAATCGACACCAGACCCACTTTAGATCAAATAATTGCAAGAAAGTGAAAATAGTATGGCTTCTTGATCTAATCCACCCCTAGAGCTTTGAGTTGCCGTTCAATCTCTTCATCGGAGATTGTAGCCTTTGAAGTGGAGGCAGATGGTAAGCTTCTGGCAGCTGACGGAGCTTTGGCCATCTATATACCAAACACAATGAGAGAAAAAAAAGTTAGCAAGCATCTGAATGAGGACAGAGGACGCACTTTTTGCTGACACACATCAAAAACACGCAGGTAGCATCAATGGGCCAAACAAAGCAACTGACCACAGTGGCATAGCTGTTCTCATTATGGAAAGAAGCTGTTCTCACCTTTCCAGAGATTTCGATTCCAATTTCGTCAAGAACTTGATTCACAATGTCCTGGCTTTCTTCTTCGTCATCAGAACCATCAAAGATGTCATCAAGGGTGTCATTGACTAGGAGGGGAAAGAAAGGGACAAAGCGATTATTTTCCAATATGTTACAAGTTTAATTTACATTTGTGAGCTCTAACCAATATATACATATTTTTGATGTTAAAAAGCAAATTTAGTGGGACCAACAAACTACAGAACTATAGAACTTTGTTAACCCATTATACTGATAAATACCTTCCTGAGCCAATACATTAGGAACAATGCCATTTTTAACATGCAATCCTGTAACAAACAAACCTGAGCAATGCTGTGATCTGTGATCACTGCACAGGGCCCTGAGTTCAAGCTCCAGCACCAGAAAAAAAAAATAAAGTGATTTATAAAACTAGATCTTGAATAAATAAAACCCATGTGACAGTTACAGCTCCAGGCTCCTAGTCTTTAAATATGATTCCACAAATGGTATCCACTGAGCTGTTAAACCTAACCAAGAAAAAATTTGCAAGAATCAAGAATCAAGGTGTTTGCTAATATCTGAGATAATTATCCATCTTCTACCCACTTATAATATTTGCATTATTTCTTATGTTAACATTCAAGATATAAGTAGAATATATTAATAAAATGTATGGGTGAATATTCTATTAAATTTGTCCTAAGAATAATATTCAATTTTGCCCTGCAAGTTTATTAATGCTATCACCATCTTTCCTTCCTTTCCTACTCAAAATGTGTATTGAAAGAGTCTGAGTACTGGGCATCATGTTAAGTGATAGAGGGTATTTTTGGTTTTGGGAAAAGCTGGGATTACATATTTATTTTGAATATGGGCACACATGTGTCTACCAAGCAACACACACACAATGGAAGAACAGATGATAAATGAAGACTTCTGCTTTATTCTCAAATGGAAAATGAAAAGCAATAGATTGTATATGGAATAAACTTTCAATAACTTCAGCAAAAAGAGAGCACATTCCACCGGAAGACACCTGTAAGACAGACCTGGAGGGAGGAACAAAGATCCGACTCAAAAGAGATACACACAGAAGCAACAGGGAAAATATAAGGAAGAGGAATCTCTTCTGCTTGCTTGATAATCAAAGGTGGGATTTTGAAAAGGACAAGAAAGGGGGGGGGGGGGGGGATTGACCTATGACAGGAATAACCCAAAATATTCAGAGAAAATGAAAGGGAAAACAAGACAGGTAACCTACTTTGATCTCCTTGTAATCAAACTGGCAAGTGGACTTCCAGTTACAGATTGAGCATCTGTTGGTGAGACAGTATCTACAGGGAGTTCTTAGCATATCCTAGCTTACTATTGCAATAGTTCACAACCTACATCCTGGGCTTATGAGCTATGGCTCCCAGGGGATATTACATGAAGTAGTGGAGCACCTGGTGAATGACCACAGCACAAACATTTTCAACCTTAATGTTCCTTTCAACAGAAGATGGCAAGCAATGTCATGAAACATCTCATCTAATACCTGAAATCACAGGTCTTAAATCCAACACTGGAAAAAGTTAGACTTATCTGTGATCTCAGTGCACATTAGCTTTTGGCGGCCCTGATATTAATAACAAAGCTTGACATTGATTATAATAGTGAAAATTTGGCTTGTTAAACAGTAAAAAGTAGATTTAGAAAGGGCTAAAAAGCTTATGACAAACATGGAATATCATAGAATATTATTTCCAAGCATACATTAACACATAAATTAGATTCAAATTAAGATCTCACTTCTTGTATTTAGTACTAATACAAGCAGCTTTGAGAGCAAGTCATTTTGCCTTTCTGTGGCTCCAAATTCATACTGGCCTATCACATTGTTCCTAAAAAAGTGCTTTATTTTTGTATATGCTTTTCTTGTATTTGTTTTGTTTTGTTTTGGTTACTCTGTGGTAAGCAAGAACCCATTGCAAGAATCTGGTCAGGATGCTCTGGAAGTAAGCTTCTAGAGTATTACTTCAGCAGCATGTAACCTGAATAGTAATGGCAGCAAGGCAGGTGAGAAGCCAGGTCTGGGAAGATCTAAATCACTGGTTCTCAACCCCTTTGGGGGGGTCAAAGGACCCTTTCACAGGGGTTATATATCAGATATTTACATTACAATTCATAATAGTAGCAAAATTAGAATTATGAAGTAGCAACAAAATAATTGGATGGATGGGGGTCAGCACAACATGAGGAACCATGTTAAAGGGTCACAGCATTAGGAAGGTTGAGAACCACTGGTCTAAATGAAGAAGTTCTACAGAAGAGGTGAAGAGGGACAGAATACGAGCACTGCAGAAGCACAATCAGAAGACAGCAGACAAATGACAAAGATGTAAATACTTGCCACATTCCCAAAGCTTGAATGTGGCCAAGTTTGAGCAATGTGGCATGAGCTTGTGGTAGTAACCCACCTATATGATTTGACTTAAGGCCCACTTCACGAGATGGACCCATATTCCAGACTCCTGGGTGACTAAGAACCTGAGACAAAATAGCCCAGGGAATTAGGATAAAACCAAATACTAGTGTTACATTAAAAAAAAAAAAAGTAGCAATACAATGACTCCTAGTGACCTTCTGCTATATAGATAAGAGCCTTGCTCAGCCATCATCAGAGAACCTTCCTCCTGCAGCAGATGGGAACAAATAGAGACCCACAGCAAGACAGTATGTAGGGTGAAAGAACTTGGGGCACTCAGCGGTAAATGGGATGTCTCCATCAAATCCCTCCTCTCAGGGCTTAGGGATCCCTGCAGAAGAGGAGGTGGAGGGTTTGATGGTTTGTTTGTTTGTTTTTCAAAGGCATGAAATAGAAAGTCAACAACTCTGAACTATCAGTGCAGACACTCACAGTATAATCATCACCAAGAAGAAAAGGAGACATTCTAATACAGAACAGGAGACTATTAGCTGGTGTGCTAATCTAAGAGTTTAAAAGGTGCTGTTTGCTGCTACATTAGATGACTGAACTAAAATGCTAGCAAGTGAGTGGAGCTAAACCAGAGAGACCCACCCAGAAAATGACAGCATGGTGCAAAATGCTGACACACAAATGTTTGACTATTGACCAGAGTGTGCTGAAGGGCCACTCAGTCATTATTAGTAAAATAAACAGTGGGGTCATTTTGTTGGGAAGCAGTTTGGGGTCTCATAAACAAATCTTAGTTTATAATCTCAGGAGATTTAAAGAATCAACAAAGTAAAACATACTCAGTTTCAAAGAAAGCTTGTCAAATAAACTGAAAATATGGAACAACCCTGTTGATGAACATAAAGAATTTAATAAAGATGTATTGATGGTAGTAAGTGATATACTAAAACTATTTTTATTTTTCGGTGCTGGGAAGCAAACCAGGACTTTAAGCGTGTTAGGCAACCACTGTGTAACGGAGCCCCATCCTCAGCCCGACACTAACACTATTTTCCAGAGAGAGTGCGTGTCTGTGCTATACTGTCACGACTCTGAAAATGAAGACGGCGTTCATGGCTGCCTGTGCTCTCACTTCTACAAATCCAGGAAAACACGGTGCAGAAATGTGCTGCAGCCTCAGTAACAATAGCTGGGTGGAGGCCACTTCCTCTTAGTCACCGTTTTTTTTTTTTTTCCACAGTACATTTGCAATCTAAAACTTAATGCTATTTTGTGACATAAAGCACAAGCAGGAGCTCCAGGCCTCTCCTCTCACGGGGCAGGTCTCCAGTGTGACAACCACATTGAGACTGTGAAAACACTATTTTATACTACCCAGGAAAATTAAAAACTGGTAAGGCCATTTGCTGATGAAATTATGGCCTAGTATTTTTTTTAAATGAAAACACATTTTTTTCATGCAGTATAGTCTAATTATGGTTTCACCTGCCTCATCCCTCCCAGATCCTTCCCACCTCTCTAGACCTAACCAACTCTTCTGTCTTTCTCTCCCTTTAGAAAACAAACAAGTCAATTAACAACAAACAAACAAACAAACAAAATAAGTCAGAATAGAACAGAATTGGAAACTATTATATATAAGCAAGAGATTAGTAAGGTAAAAAATGTCCAGACAAAGCAGTATGAGACAAGACCCCTGCAAAATTAGCCCTGAGTTTGAGTTGGCCTTGCACTGCTGGGCTTGGGGCCTGCCTTTAAGTGCAGTTGTTCTAGGCAGAGACTTCACTGGAGAAAGGCAATTTTTCCTTTGCAGGTGGTTGTCAATGAGGTATCTTCTTGGGGAGATCATGTCCACTTTCCCTTCTTAGTACTGGGACCCCACAGCTTGGGCCTGTGGAAGCCCATTGCATGCTGCCATGTCTCTGTGTGTTCACAGGCAGAACATATTTATACCTCCCCACTCCACTTCAGTTAAAACACTGAAGGAATATTGAGTCATTACACAGATGTCTATCATGCTGCTGCCACTTTTGGCTTCATTACCTGTGAGCATGGGACTGCTGGGACACGGACTTGGTTAATTAGGGGAGAACACTACACGTTTCTTAAACTTACTCATTTCTTCAGTCATTTCCATTTTCATGTTTTCCTTCTGGAAATTCTGCATCGTTTGTAGTGTCTTCTGTGGATCCATCTTCTTGTTGACTGCTTGCATTGTCTTTAAGAAATGAAAAGAGTCATGGTAGCTACGTAATTAGGAAAGCCATCTATGGAGTAAGTCTTCAGGCAGACACATCAAATACAGTCTTCTGACTGAGCCAGGGTTAAGTCAAATTCAAACACTTGTCTGTGGAAGCTAACACCTGAAATCCATTTAACAAGATAGACTCCTCCTCCACTACAGCTCTGTCAGCACACTGACCTTTATCTCCTTAAAGGTGTGTACTTGCCCCTGGCACAGGACTGTCACACACACTCGACCCTCAAAAGTGCTCCTCTCTGCTCTAAGCACTTTGCATGCAGTAATCTTAAGTCAAGTGACATTTGAAACACAAGAACTTCACGTGGTACTTCCTTCCCTTCCCCCCATTACAAATGGAGAGCAGAGGCACAGGTAACTCAATTTGCATAAGGTCACACTATGCTGTGAAATGTTACCTGAGTGTGAGCAAAGTTTTAGAATCCTTCAGACACTCTATCTCACGTTAGCTGCCTCTTACAGAGGCGACAGGCTCTGTGCAGGCTAAGTCCTGGATTAGCCATTTCATCTGAACTGCTTGAGTACTTGAACATACACTTGCTGACCAAAGAATATGTTCTGAAGACATTTAATTAAGAATTCTAATTCAGATACCCGAACATGGCAAAAGTACATTAGGTGTCACAAAGTTCCCAGTCTAGCTATATGATCATCATATGACCAAATTCCTCAGACTTTTAGTTCTGGCCATCTGTAAGACTACAGAGGAGCAAAACTACTTGCTCTTGTGTATTTTTAATCAGTGACAGGAAAAATCAGAGTCCTTGAAACCAACAGTTAAAGTACTGATCATACACATACACAAACACAAACACACACACACACACTGAAATGTATGAATGTGTATATATAAACACACACATATAATTAAATGTAAGTTCTTGAAATGCAGAAGTTTCCATTTACAGTATTCATATGTGTAGTTCTGAACATTTACAAAAGTGAATCAAAAAGAAATTATTACTCAAAAAGTAGTCAGAAATTATAATAAAAAAGAAACCCCCAAATTTTTTGACAAGAACTTTGAAGCTTCAAGTAATCTTTGGAAAATGTGAATGTCCTTACTTTTTTTTTTTCTTTTGGTTTTTCAAGACAGGGTTTCTCTGTGTAGTTTTGGTGCCTGTCCTGGATCTAGCTCTGTAGACCAGGCTGGCCTCGAACTTACAGAGATCTGCCTGGCTCTGCCTCCCGAGTGCTGGGATTAAAGGCGTGGGCCACCACTGCCTTGCTGAATGTTCTTACTTTATAACACACTAATAACTAAGCTAGAATCAATTACTTGGATAATCTAGTATTATAACTCATTACACTAATAACTAAGATTTTGTACCACAGATGTACCAGAAAGTGCTTTGAAATCTAATTCGAATATAAATACTTATATATCCCTGATAAAAAGACACCAAAGCTCCCAGTTACCTTTGCAGTGGTAGACATGGCACCGGCCATCTTCATCTGGGAATTCATCACTTTTGTTTGTGTGGACATAGACGTGACTTTTGAGCTTACAGCAAAAGTTCTTGTCTTCTGTTTTCGTAGATGGACAAGCTGCTTAGCTAAAACCCTGCAAGCGTCTTTATTACCTATCTTGGCCATCTTCTTAATTTCTAATTCCTAAGAAGACAAAGAAGATAAGGGAATACAATCAAGGGGTAGTTCTCAGTGATTAGCTTGATGAACATATCTAGTAGGCATAAAGTTATGGAGAGGAAGAATGCTTGAGAGGCTACATCACTTGTTCACACAGGAAGAACTGTGACCCTTATTTGTGACCAACCATAGAGCAAGTTTATGAAACAGTACATGCATATAGCCCAGGAGAAAATACCAAGTGAACATCCAAAAATAGGTAAGAAAAATAGTATGACAAAGAAAATACTGAGATAGTAAAGTTAGTAATGCAGATAACTGCATTGAAACAAATTCTCCACCTTGCATACCACTGAAAAAGCAACTTCTGGAATGTGTAATAGCAAATCCAACTATATGCTATCTCAAGAAACCAATCTTAAACGTAAGAACAAAGGTGTCTTAAAAAGAAAATATATATTTACCAAAGTCTGCAAATCTGGAGTGGCTATACTAATATCAGATCAAATAAACTTAAGAACAAGAGATATTGCCAGAAGTAAAAAAAAAAATATCATCTCATAATGATAAAGGGACCAAAACATAAAACTCTCAGGTCAATCCTAAGTGTGTACACGTGTTAACTGTGTTTTACAATATGTTGATCACAACTGATGAGACTGAAAGGAGAAACAGTCAAATATAAAATGCACCTGAGTCAGGGATATCAACCCTTCTCTTAAACAGGCTGCTAGAGTCATTTCAACTACAGTTGTTTTCTCTTAACCGCAGCCATGTGTCAAGATCCCAATGATGCCTGAAACTGCAGACAGAGCCAAACCATTACTGTACTGTGATGTACACACACACACACACACACACACACACACACACACGTATATATCATAGTCTGCAGTTTAAATGTATATGTATATATATGTATGTATATATCATAGTGCAGTGGTGGTTTGGCTCTGTCTGCAGTTTATATGTATATGTGTATGTGTGTATGATATCTTCTGCCTTCCCTTTAAGGAAAAGAATGTATAGCTTTCCTCTGCTATATGTGAACTCTCAGCATCATCACTCTTAACAGTTTGGGACTGTTTTAAAGTAACATAAGGATTACTTGGCCACAAGCACCACAGCAACTGATCTGATAACCAGTGATCAGAGGGTGGGCAGTGTGTACAGTGTGGACAAAGAAAGAGTATAGAGGTGGGTGGTATGAGATAGCATCCAAACACTCAACAGTGTGCAACTTGTAGGTTACTAGGGGACATAAAGCGGAGGCAGGGGCAATCTGGGAGGAGTCAGGGGGACGAATACAATCAAACCACATTGTATGAAATTCTCAAAGACTTCATAAAAGTATATTATAAAAAAGGTTCCAAGACAAGAAATGAAGACATAAAGCCTTCCTTATTCATGATGCTATGATCCACTGATGTAGGACTCTCATGGCATGTATAAAAGACTACAAGAATAAACGAACCGAGGAGGCTTGTAGGATCCAAGATACACATAAAAAACTTGGTACACCTCTAAGTATACCAGTCAAGAGAGATATATAAAAACACTCACGGACAGTAAGACTTATTGTTACAATGTTAATTCTTTCCAATAATTTACACATTTAATGTAACTCCAATCAAAATCTAGTCATTTCTGTAAGAAGTGACAGATTTGTTCTAAAGTTCCCTGGAAACATGAAATATCCTAAAGGATTCTGAGAAAAAGGAAGCCTCCAAGTGAATGGTGAAGTTTTTCTAACTTTAAGTCTACTATGAAATGACAGTAAGGACAGCAGCACGGCCCTGGACTTGAGAACAGTCCTATCAGTGCAGGACAGAGTCCAGGAAGAGCCACACTTGGAGTCTGGCTCACTACCGGTAAGGCAAGGCTACCAAGGTTACACATCTCCAGGTACACGAAGTGCACTCCTCTAACTAGCACCAGAGAAACCAGGCTCTCACAGCACTGATCTCAAGAAAAAAAAAATGCAATGGCTATTTTTTAAGTGTTCTAGAAGAAAACATAAGAGAAATTACTATTGCGTTTTTCTAGGCAAAGATTTCTTATACAAAAGTAACCACCACAGGAGAAAATTATAATTGTCTTCATCATAATAAATAACTTTTGTTTATCAAAAGACATTTAGGAAAATGAAAGACAAGGTCAAGAACTTGCGGAGCACATCTGCAAAGCGAGCTCTTAATGAGGCACTTGTACCCAAGCACAAACAGCTATTGATCAAAGAATCAGGAAAGGTGGTAAGGGCAGGAGAGACAGCTCAGAGGCTACGAGCACTTGCTTGTGCTTGGTACCCACTGTGTGTGTGTGTGTGTGTGTGTGTGTGTGTGTGTGTGTGTGTATGTGTGTGTGCATGTGTGCATGCGCTTGTGTGTGCACGTGTGTGTAGAAGCACAACTGTTGTAACTCTACCTACAAGGTAATTCCACTCTCTTCTGACTTCACAGCAGGTAGTGGGCTGTACCTACGCGCACGCGTGCGTGCACACAAACACACACACACACACACACACAAATAAAAAATGAAACTTTACAAACTAATTTGATGAAGGAATATGAGTAAAATTAGGCATTTTGGCAAAGAGTATCTGTAAATGGGGGGCATGAGACTCATTAAAAGAGAAGCTCAGCATCACTAATGATGAGTGAGGTACAATTCAGGGTCATCATCCACCTCCACAGAATGGTTCAAATGAAGGACTACACTCCAGCTGCAATTCATCCATTGCCAGTGCAAAAAAAAGAAGACATTGCAGACACTTTGCAAACTGTTTAGCACTCTCTTATATAAGGTTAAATATGTATCTCACTTCCAGTAATTAACCAGAGGAAATGAAAATGTACAAGAAATTCATTTGAATACAGATAGAAACTTCACTTAATGAAAAATCTGGAAAAAACCATTTGTACACTTAAGTAGCAAAGAGATATATTAGGAAACATACATAAAACAGAACAATACCCATCATATATGTGGAGGCAATAATTAACCTCAAAGTTAACTGTGCTTAAAGAAACAAAAAGGAGTTCTTTGTGATTACATCTTTATACAATTTTAGAAACACAAATGAATATAGGGACACCAGTATTATTATCACTGAATAAAGGATGGACAGGAGGGATTTCACAAGGCATCAGAAGTTTTGGGGAACAATGCCTGTGTTTATTGCTTTCTCTTTTCAGGGAATACACTTAAAGTATCAGTGGTATACTCTGAATATGTACAATTTACTGCATGTATCTTACAGCTGAGTAAAGCTACTTTAAGATCAGGGGCAATATGAATGTAAATATATAGCATAAAAAATTGTAAGATGAGCCATATCCATCTAATTAAAAATAAACTGTTATGGAACAATCATCTTTAAGAGACCATGTAAGACACCTAGTTATTATGATATTATTTATTACATGTTTTCCATGACTACTTTTATTTTTAATGTCAATCAAGAAGGTAGATCCGTTTTAAGAAATACTTATTCCTAGACATTCATAATCTTCATGAAATGGAATAATTTGATTCTGTATCAACAGAAAACAGAATTCTGATAAAAGCCAACACATGACACAATAACAAAAGCAGAACACTCAGCAAGGGATGGAGTGTGGAGGATTTCCTACAGTGAATCACTTACCTCTTGTTCACTGCCTGTTTTGAGTTAGGTAATTATTCAACACTAATTTCCCAATGTGTTTTAGAGTTTTCCTGAACTTCAATGCTCTACTCACCAGCTGTTTTTCTTGTTTCTCTAAGGCTGCTCGATCTCTGATTATAGCCCTCTGTGTGCCCCGCAACTCTCGATTCTGTTCCTTTATTACATCTAGAACCACAAAAGAAACTTGAAGTTACAACTGTAAGAATTTCCTCAATACCGCTTAAAATACTGGACTAAGGGAATGTAACAAAAAAGGAAACTTTTACTAGATGTTAATTTTTTCTTTCAATTTAATATACTACAAACTAATCAAATATTAAAATATCTATTATAACCATAGATTTATATAAAGAATAGAAAAATCTGTTCAAATATGCAGTGCTTAAAAATTTATCTTAGAGAATTATTATACAATTTCATATTGCACATGTAACAACCTCCCCCAACCCCAACACACACACACACACACACACACACACACACACACACGTAACCTTTATACCTCTCTACTCCAGCACTATATGGATTTCAGAAAAGAACACACATTATATATTTTATTGAATCCTTTTTTGTATAGTTAAGTCTTATTGGTATGAAACAACAGATTTTCGACGAAGCAAATGCAGATTTTAACTACAACTTACAGAGTGAGAGACTTACAAAGACTTAGAGAGAATATTCTCAAGCTATACATATGACAGAGGATTGATATCCAGAATGCATATGGACCTCAGTAGCCAAAAAACAAATAAAATTCTCAACACTAGTTATCAGGGGGATACATATATAAGACAGAAGTGGACTGTGAGTGAGGATGACTATTAAGGAAAAGGGGAGGGGCCAGTGAGGGTGTGAAGAACTCTCACACACTGCTGGTAGAAATGTAAATCAGTACAGACATCATCAAAAACAGAATTGAAATTTCAAAAAATTAAAACTTTAGCTACCAAATGATTTAACAGTTCATTTCCAGTTATATAGCCAAAGTAAATGAAATCAGAGTAAGAGAGACATCTGCACTCACATTTTTAATGCAACACTATTCACAGTAGTCAAGAAATGGAAGTAACCTAAGTATCCATTCCCTGATGATGTAGAAGGAAAATGTGGTATGCATTCCTAATGGAATATTATTTACATGAATAAAATTCTGTCACTTGTGACAACCTGGATGGAGCTGGAGTCCTTTGGAACTGACGATCATTAGGTAAAATAAGATGGGTACAGAAAGAAAAGTAGCGCCTGATTGCACTAATACGCAGAATCTAAGAGATGCTTCCACAGATGCTGAGACCAGTACGGAGGTTTCCAAAGGCTGGGGACTGAAGGAAGGCGGGAAGAGGTGGAGACTGCATTCTATTGTGATTTGAGTGGAAAAGTCCCCAAAGGCTCATGTGTTTGAAGAGTTGTCTCCAGCTGGTGGCACTATTTTAGGAGGTTTGGAATCTTTAAGAAAGGGGTCTTGCCAGGCAGTGGTGGCGCACGCCTTTAATCCCAGCACTCGGGAGGCAGAGGCAGGTGGATCTCTATGAGTTCAAGGCCAGCCTGGTCTACAGAGCAAGTTCCAGGACAGGCACCAAAACTACACAGAGAAACCCTGTCTCGAAAAACAAAACAAAACAAAACAAAAAAGAAAAAAGAAAAGAAAGAAAGAAATGGGTCTGGCTAGAGCAGTGGTTCTCAACCTGTGGGTTGTAACCCCTTTGGGGGTTGCACAGACATCCTGCCTATCAGATACTTACATTAAAATTCATAACAGTAGCAATATTACAGTTATGATGTAGCAATGAAATAATTTTATGGTTGGGGTCATCACAACAGGAGGAACTGTATTAAAGGGTCTCAGTGTTAGGAAGGTTGAGACGCACTGGGCTAGAGGAAGAATGCTTAGGGGTCTATTGGCTATGGTGCAGCATGCTTCTGGTATGAGCTCAGTACTTCCTAACTATCAAAGGGATGTGATCAGCCACTGCACACCCCGCTATTCCAGTGCCAAGGAACTCCTTCTGCATCCCTTTCCTGCCCCATAAACAAAGAGCCAAAATACTCCCTTTCTAAGCTGCTCCTTTCAGGTATTTGATGCTGTAACGATACAGTTCTAAGTTAAATTAGATGTGAGCAATAGTTCCGGTGTGCCACTATACTGCAGACAGCAGTGGGGTAGTGCACATTTCAACAAGGTCGAAGAAAGACGTGTGAAGGGTTTTACCGTCTGAGTGGACAGACATATTTAACCAAACTTAAACATTACATAATGTAGGTATGTATTGAAATGACATCTCATTTACGATGAATCAACAAGAATTTTAATAGGAAATCAAGAAGTTTATCTACTGACAGCTATAGGATAAGGGATGGACACCAAGCCCCTCCCTAGAAACTCAGCGGTGGAGGATTCTATCAACTGGACTATCAAGGCTTATCAGGGAGGAAAGCAAGCCAACGATTTCCAACTGGGGACCACACTGTTGTGCTTCCAGGATGGTAGAGTACCCAGAGCAGCTGTAGAAACGCTATCTATGCCCTGTCTTCCACCTAAGAGTCTCTTCACGTCCCTCCCCCCATGTGATATTCTTCACAATAAAATGATCATAGGAAACAAGGAAGGCACTTCCCTGAGCTCTGAGAGCTGTCCCAGGAAACTATCAGCATGAAGGGCAAGCTGTAGACTATGTGGTCAGAAAGAGTCAGGATCTGGGCACGTGACTCCATCCATAGCAGAGCAGTCTCTGCAGGAGTCCTTATACCACGTGTGTTCTAAGGCTGGATAATCAGTGTCCACACTGACATGTTGAGACAGACACTCAGTTGCTGTCTAAGAATTAGAGCCCAGGCTAGATAAGGACATCTTTGATTAAAAATATATATATATTATAATGAAACCCAACAGTCTAATGAAAGATAATTCAATTTTACTTTAATTTTATATAACTATGCATACATTAACTGACACTGTATATCATAAAAAGAAAAAATAAAGAAAATTAACTACTGCATATTCCACAGCCTTACAGTTGTTAATAGACCTATTAATATTTAAACAGTGCTAAGCTATAAACTCAGAGCATCTAATGTTACATACTAAAACATAATCATAACACTTTAAAACATATTATGGTAAGTAGGAAAAGACAGTAAAATGTCTTTTCATATGAGGCAACAGCAGCAGTCTATAAAACAAACAAATTACTCCGCCATTTTCTTATGTACTCCATATGTGAAACACACATTTAATGGTTTGGTCTTCTGGATAATTCAGAATGAATAACATAAAAAGGTTGAGATATTTTTAATGTTTTAAAAGTCAACTTTATTTTTCACTTGACTTACTTCTTAGATCGGATTTCATCCTAAGACACAAGTTCTTTAAGAGTAGAAGATACATATAGTGAGAAAAAAAATCCTGAGATGTCTAAGCTTAATTTCAGGGGTGGAAGATGAAAGAGGGAAAGATGGGGTAGGTTAAGTATCAGCAGTAACGAAAACTGCTTCATATATGTGAATGTGTTAAAATTGTGTGTGTGTGTGTGTGTGTGTGTGTGTGTGTGAGTGTGCACGCACGCACGTGCACAAGTGGAGGCAAAGTCAGCCTCCCTGGTTCTCTGTGAGGCGCCATCCACCTTGTCATTTGAGCAGGGTTTCTCCCTCACCTGGGGATCCCTGAAAGAGCTTCCCAGATAGGCAGGCTGGCCAGTGAACCCCGGGAATCTATCTGCCTGGTCTCCTCTTCTCCAGCACTGCCATTACAAGCGCTGCTACCGGGTCCGGCTTTTATGTGGGTTCTCAGATCAACTTCCTTTCTTCCCACACTTTACTCCACAGTCCTATGTGTTAAAACATGAAGTCCTATCACTAGGCTCTAGGCAGCATGTGTCCTGCCTGTAGCCCCAACCACTTAAAAGGTAACAATTACTTATCAGAGGATGTACTATACCTGAACTTTGCCCAACTCAACACCACCCAACGCAGGGCTCATGTAAACAGTCATGTTTTCCTTCCTTAGATGTTTCAGTTCAAAATACAGCAGCTCTAGGCCTGTGGACAGTGTCCAACTGCTCTCCAGCTTTGCAACAGGAAGTTGCAGAATCCTGTCTCAGGATGTGGTCCTTTTTGGCTAGCTCAATAGCCCTTTTATTTCAGAGATTCCTCAGGCTCAAGAGTTTTGGTTTCAGCTCATATATGGTATGCTTATGTCTGTTTTGCCACAATACCATGTCAATATATTATATCTAGGAGGGATCTTATGATACTCAAAACTTGTGGTATATAAAGGAAAATGTTATCAAGCATATTTAACTGATTACCTTAAGATATAATAAGATCTATTGTTATTGGGAAGGATGACTGACAGCATTAAAATCTAAACTATGACTGATATCTTTGTACAGTGAAGACATGGATCATTGAAATAACGAGCCATCCCTGAATTTGAGGCTTGGAACAGCAGCTGCTCTTGTAAGCAATCTCTGTAAGGTTATATGCCCTCCCCTTGCCCTTGGCTTCCCTCTGCCTCTTGCGAAGACTGTACCCCTAATCTTTCCTGTATCCTCATTTCTTTTTTTTTTTAAATTAAAAAAAATTCTTTCTTTTATTTTAATTTTTTTTTTTTTTTTTGGTTTTTTGAGACAGAGTTTCTCTGTGTAGCTTTGTGCCTTTCCTGGAACTCACTCTGTAGCCCAGGCTGGCCTTGAACTCATAGAGATCTGCCTGCCTCTGCCTCCCGAGTGCTGGGATTAAAGGCATGCGCCACCACCGCCTGGCTGTATCCTCATTTCTAAAGAGAAAAACACCTACATGGTTATAAGATATGAAATTATCGTTCTTCAGAGTTCAGTAGACCCCAACACATGTAATGGCCTTTAGATAAAATGGGACTGTAACCCTTCCTTATGCTTTAATGCTATGTATCAGTTAATTTTAACCACAAGAAAAGCTGTATGTCTATTTAAACAAAATACCAGAGGTCAAAGTTGCTTGTACTATTCCTGCTACAGATTCAGAAAGTCAAAGAAGAGACCCATACTCTGGTTGAAGACGAGATCACTCAGTATGCTGCTGATAATCTTCCCCTCTAAGACCCCTTTTAAATACTTCCAGATAGGCTTCCCCCTTAAGGCCCCTTTTAAATACTTCCATTCCCCAAGACTGAATTTGGTAACTATTAGCCTCTCCTTCTACCTTCTCGGGGCCAGCTGAAATAACCAGATCCCTTGCTGACTCTCCTTCTGAGTACTGTCTTTTGAATGGCAAGCATACAGATGCAGTCCAGTAGAACGTTTCTATTTTTAACCTGCGCCACTACGATGGCAGAAGCAAGTGCAGGCCCCTGCTGACACGGAAGAGACACAGTGCTTCCTTCCCATGCATCCCTTGCTTCTTTCTTTAGGCAACAGGCTGTGTCCCAGAGTTCTTAGGAACCACCCCTTCAGCCACCTTGGAAGGCTGCTGTGATGTACTTCACAATGGGTGGCACTTGCAAACTGCAAAAATGTCCGAAGTGTGTAAGTGATACAGTATGCTGCTCCCTGTTACTATTCATTCATTCAGAGGCAGAAAGAGTTGAATGTCACCTAACCCTCTCTCCCAGCCTGGGTCTGGCACGATACTTAACTGTCACCCAGGTCAGCTCCATGTTGGGTAGTAAATGCCAATCTCAACCTTGTTAGGATCTTTTCCTAATGAATTGCAAGTACCTAGACCTGGGGAGCAAGATCACAGCCAGATACAATCAGAAAAGGTCTTTTTGACTTTGTAGGATCCAAATCAGTTGAGTTTATACGTTTAGAAAATATAAATTTAAAACAAAAGGGTTGCCAGAAGGTGATAGCACACGCCTTTAATCCCAGCACTGGGGAAGCAGACGCAGGGGATCTCTTTGAGTTCAAAGTCAGCCTGGGCTACAGAATGTGTTCCAGCATAGTCAAGGCTACATAGAGAAACCCTGTCTTGAAAAACTAAAAACTAAAAATAAATAAAATAAAATAAAATAAAAAAGTAAAAAACAAAATAAGATAAATAAAACAAAATAAAAAGGTCTCTCACTATACTTTTCTACTGAGATTTGAAGCCAAGTCCTAACTTGACTTACTGCTCACTTCCAAGTACTCTGATCATTTGCATATAATTTGCACATTTGCATATAGAACCAAAAAGTGATAATACACTATACATAGAATCATACTAATTTGTGACTAATAGAGTATGAAGTACCCTTTGGGAGGGGAAGGGAAAGGTCTGTTTCAGGCCTAAGGGCGGCTCAGGATTACTGTCAGGAGAGCAGCGGCATATCAAGCCTATCACATCAGCTGGGACTCTCCCTGGTCCCTAGACGGCCATGCTGCGCCATCACACAGCATGCCTTGAGGTCCTCAAAGGCCATAGGGACTTCAGTCTGAAAACAGAATTTTATATTTTTAAATGAATTCCTTTAGGAAAAATCATTTTATTTCAGCAATTTTACTGCTTATCAGTTATCCTAACTATCACAAGAGATGAGGGCAAAACCTAAACAATCTGCCCTGGAAAGCTGGCTCATACTTGTTGCTCTTGTAAAGGATGTGGCTTTCATTTCCAGCAGCGCAACTGTCTGCAACTCTAGTCTCAGGGGTTCCAATGCCCTATTCTGAGCTCTGTGGGCAACATGCATGCACATGGTACACATTCATACATGCAGGCGAAACACTCATACACATAAAGAAATACAATAAACCTTAAAAAAAACATGAAATATCCCTCCATTCTGCTTTATTGGAAGACACTCTTTGAGACTTTTTCTGTAAACTGCAGCAGCTAGCATCAGTAGCAAGAGTGGACACCAGGGCAGTGGTACTAGTACTGTCCAAACCCCAGTAATACCTGGGAATAGATGCCCTGAATGTGAGTTCAGCTAAACATTTGGTAGAATTAGACAAGGAATAGAGTGAAAATTGGTCCTGAGTCTGCAGATATACTGTCTTCTAGAGTCAGTGAGAGGAAGAAACCTTGAGAAAGTGGTATAAACTCACAGGCAAAGAATAAAAATGAAGGAAGCATTGGGGGTCAGTTCCTAGAAGGCTCTAAAAACCAGACTGACTCAGGCAGGAGAGAAAAGTGAGGAAGAATCAGAATTTCCCAAGCAAGCAAATCAAATATTTCTCAGGCTTTAAGGAACAGTGTAAAACAACAGCTTGGAGGGCAGTGTCCACTTAATTACGTTCTAATACCCAGTACAGCAAAAGCAGGAATGACTGACTGTAAGATTCAGGACAGGAGACTGCCATGCCAACAGCTTTACTCCAGCCAAGAGAGATAAACAACTCAGGTTCACAGGTTTGAAGAACGATATGTGAGGAGAATGGGGATGGGTACGATCCAAGCACATTACAGGTATGCATAAAAAATATAATGAAACCCTATTATTTAAAAGATGAATTAACTCAATAAAAGAAATAGGTTGAAGTGAAACAGTAGGACTTGCATGGAAGGAAGAGGTAGACAAAATGGGAGAGACAAGCCCTACGGCAGCATAGCAGGCAAATTTTTATTCCATCTACCACAGGTATCAAACATCATCGAAGTCTGAAGAATCCATTCAAGCAAGGTTTTCAAATACCAGCTTCTTTAAATGCTCCGGAAAGCTTCTGGGATGGGCATGTGCCAGTAAACCTAGTCTCATTTGTGCGTGTCATGAAGTGGGTAGGGAGGGGAGATGAAAGGGAAGACACTTCCCTAGTGTGATCTCTTCTAGAAATTCAGAGAACTTTTGTTAAGAAGGGTAAGAAACATCAAAGGCTGGTACTTGATGTTGTTCTAAAACCAGTTAAGAAAAAGAGTATGACAAACATACTATGCCCTTGAATCCCACATTCAATTGCTGTTTTTCTTTGGTATGTCAAGAATGTAGGGAAAATAGAGTGTAAAATGTGAGATCTACAATATTCAGGGTAATAATCACTAAGGGGACACTTAGCATTCTATGCAAGATCTGAATACTGCACATACTACAATGCTGTTGCTGTCTTTTATCCTGGAAAGAAAGACATTTTTTCTGAAAGGGATTCAGTTGCTAGAGGTGGTACTTTCCATCTTAGTGGTTCATAAAAGTGGGACCACAACAGACTTCTTGGCAGATTTATTCCATCTTAGTCAAAACCCACCAGTTGTGGATAACCAGCACATACGAGTGATCCAAGAAGACAGAAGCCAAGAAGCTCTGCTCCTCTCTATACAGCATTCTTCAAACTCACTGCAGGGCTCACAGTGAGTAGTGGCACTGATAGACACATCAGCAGGCTCAGGGTCTCAGGGAGAGAACATTTTAGGGTTGTGCTCTCTATACTATAAGCTACTAGAGAAATATTTTAATATGGCTGAAGACTGAAACCAATATGGAAGGCAGGAAAGACTAGAATAAGCCCTCTTTGGTAGTACAAAAGAAGTTTAGTTCCAGTGAAGGATGGTAGGGATGCAGATGTCAAGATGTAGGAACAGAAGTGATATATTTCTTCTGCAGTTTGCATGAGGGAAGGCTTCCTGAAGGACAAAACTGGAGGAAAGGAAAAGAGAATTCTCGGTTCATGGGAATCCTAAGTAAAAATATGTCAGGGTGAAAAAGACCGATTTTCAGTATACAGATGAATAGAAGAACATTATTGAAGGATAATAAGACTGGGACATGGCAAAAATGAAAGTATGTCACAACAAGGCAAGGTGGGTATTATTGAAAGAGCTTGTTGGGTACCAGAGATTCATGGAAAAGTGTACTCTGAGGAGCAGCAGCCTTGAGTTGCCAGAGAACAACCACACAATCAAGTTTGCAGATAAAGGATGTAAAGAGCTGAGGAAACTAAACAGAAGGCTGCTGTGCTGAAGCGCAAGACAAGGAGGATGAGAATTAGAACAGGGAGCTGCAGACACACACAGGAACATGGCAACTATCCAAGGGGCAAAGGGGGAAGACCTGAAATTAGTGACTCAGTAATCATGTGAAGGAAGGAGGTGAAATCAGCATTGCCCACACTGGAAGACTGGGCCCTGGAAGGAGAGAATTTTAAGAGAGAGTTAAGTTCCTCCGGGTTCTCTGATTTCTGTTCCTTTAGAAAACTATATGCAGACAGTCAGCAAATTAGTGGATATAATGGTTTTAAACAAAAATAAAATTTTTTTTAGATATAATAGCATGTAAATTATAAGTAACGTGAAAAACAGATGGTGTAGTGAAAGATTATACAATGGTAGCCCAAGACAGACCCTAACATTTGAGGGATAGTTTTAAAAAAGAAAAACTCAACCAAACACAACAACCCAGGGTAAAGGAAAGTTCAAAGAATGGTTGGAGCTGGAAAGCTGACTCTGAAGTGGAGGACCCAAGTTTAGTTCCCAGCACCCATGTTGCACAGCACCTATAATTCCAGGTCCAAAGGATCCAATGCCCTCTTCTGGTCTCTGCAGGTATCTGCAAATGTGGCATTTACACACATGGGCATTCGCAAACACACACACACACACACACACACACACACACAAATATAAATGTCTTTTTTTTTTTTTAAGTATTGGGTCCTAAAAGCCAAAAGAAAGCATTTTGAGGAAGAGATTATAAAGATCAAATTAAGCACAGACCTCAGAGATAATCATTAAAAATGGCTCTTTATTGTGATCAATGAAGCCCTAGGCAAGAGTTGTGACACGTCATGATACACAGTACACACTGCTGAGAACGGAGGAGGGAGGCACTCCTGAGGAGTAAGCTGAGAAGATGCATCACTTCTTCAAGAAGCCAACATGAAGGCCAGGAGATTCTTAGAAAATGCTAAGGTACAGGGACCTTCAAAAAAGTGGAGTCATTTCCAAGATGGAAATTAAGCTTTTATTACTAATTCAAAGAGAACAGTCCGGTTTATAGGCAAAAGTGGAAAAACAAGTGGACAACTTCATAAAATTAGCAAGGTCATTGTCTGCATGCCATGTGGTTAATTGCTAAGAAAAACCAGGCAGTGATTACATTTACAAGGGTGAGCTCCTACTTCTGCTACTGAGTACATCTTCGATCCTGAGCAGCTCACTCAGGCCCTCTGCACCCAGTTTCCCCATCAAGACAAAGGCGGTGACAGCCAAGCTTCTACCACAGGCTTCATGAGACTCAAATAAGCACAGCACACACACTCCTAGCACAGCACTGGTTTATACAAAGATCGGAAACTGTCTTCATTGAAAATCTCATGTAAAAATGACAGTGTTTAAATAACTTCAGCAGTTACCTATTTCAGCTGGGCATGGTGATGTATGCCTGTTATTCCCCCCACAGGGGAAGCTGAGACAGTGGGTCACCAGGGCAAGCTGGGCTACAATGTGAGACCTGATCTCAAGCCAGGAAAACAAAACAGAATGGCACTGTGTTTCCCAGTTCCAGGATCAAACCCACTGCCTTGTTCACTCCCTCTCTTGCTAGCTCCACCCCTACCCCAGCACTTCAGTTGTTCAAAGGCAGGAATAGTTACTCAGTTATGATAAGTCCTAATGGAATGCTGGCCTAACAGGTTCATAATTCTCTTCAGTAAATAGGTTACTATTTGTCCACACAGAAGTAAAGACACTGATGATAAACAGATTATAAACAGCATATGTTCATCTAATACAACTCAGAAAGTAGAAATCAAGTGCTCAATTGTAATTTCAAAT
>CABHPQ010002182.1:0-23392 GCA_902168405.1 Peromyscus aztecus
TTTGGCCTATGACAAGACAGGATAAGGTTAGGTGGAAGAATCAAACTAGAACTCAGAGGAAGAGGGGAGGGGTTGGGATAGATGCTGAGAGCTGCCCAAGAAGCAGGATGCTGGAGGACCTGTAAGCCATGGACCATGTGGCAATAAATAGATGAATAGGAATAGGTTGATTTAAACATAAGAGATAGTTAATAATAAACCTGAGCCATGGGCCAAACAATTATAATTAATACAAGCCTCTGTGTGATAATTTGGGAAGTGGCTGCTGGGTATTTGGGAGTTGCTAGTGGGACAGAAACTCCCCTCTGATTACTAGGCATGGCAGCAGAAACTGAAAAATCTCAGCACTGAAGAGGTGGAGTCTGCCGGACCCCTGGGTGCTCCCTGGCCAGCCAGCTTAGCCAAATTGGCAGCTGTGTGCTAGGCCAGTGAGAGAATATGTCTCAAAACACAAGGGGGCGGGGGGGGGGGCAGGGGGGAGCTGGAGAGCGGATGGTCTCAGTGGGTGATAAGGACTTGAGGCCAGTAAATCAACACTGACCCTGGCTGTTGCTGACTCAAAAGCACGCACGAGGAGGGAGGAGCCAGGGTCCAGAAAACAACCTAGAGCCTAATTTAACACGGACACTTGGGATTGGGGATGTAGCTGAGTGAGTTCAGTACTCACTTAGCCCTGGGTTCAATTCCCAACAATATAAACTGGGCATGGCAGAGCAAATCTGCAATCTGGGTACTTGTGAGGAGGCGGCAAAAGGATCAGGAGTTCAAGGTCATTTGTGGTTATATAGGAAGTCTAAGGCCAGCCTGAGCCACACGATACCCTGTCTCAAAACAAGCACAACGAACACAAAATGCACAGTGAGCTGAGTGTGGCAGTCATCCCAACACTCTGGAGTCTGAGGCAGGAGGATCACAAGTTTGAAGCTGGCCTGGGGCACAGAACACATTGCAGCATAACCTGCAATAGTAAGTCTGGGGCAAGACAGAAAGACTTTAAAAAAACGCAGGGGACATGGAAGAGAAAGCAGCCCGTCAGCCTAAGATCTTGTCTGTCTTGCTATGAGTCAACAAACTTCAACACAGCCAATAAAGTCAAAACTGCCCGCAGAGATAACGTGTGTTTTCCCATCTCAATATAGAACATCTCAAATGGGATGTTCAAAGCAGCAAGCACAGGCTGGGGAGATGCCCAGCGGTAGGTTCAGAGTGACTGTTGGTCCCGCAGAGGGTCCAAGTGTGAATCCCAGTCACACCTATGTCAGTCAGCTTACAACTCCCTGAAACTCCAGCTCCGGGGACACAACACCCTCCTCTTTCAGGCACGGAACCCGTGCGGCACACACCCACACGGAGACACCGGTGAACTGTACTTGCTTACGGCCAGAGTGCTTTTGGCCCCGAGTTTACCTGTATTAGCATTTCCCTCATCCCCAAAGCTAAGAGTGCATCTTGGAAAACCACCAGACAACTTTTGGGTTTTTTGTTTTGTTTTGTTTTGGTTTGGTTTTTGGTTTTTGGTTTTCTGAGACAGGGTATCTCTGTGTAGTTTTGGTGCCTGTCCTGGATCTCACTCTGTAGACCAGGCTGGCCTCGAACTCACAGAGATCCACCTGCCTCTGCCTCCCGAGTGCTGGGATTAAAGGCATGCGCCACCACCGCCCGGCTTGACAACTTTATTTACAACAACAAATGACTTGAGATAAAAGAAATAAGGAAACTAGCTCACAAACTGTAAATTTAAATTTTAAACTTTGATTCATCTTTAAGCATCTCTGTAACTTATAGCAATGTAACTTAGACAAACCACAGAATCAGGAGCAGTGATGCGCTCCTCGGGTAGAGACAGACTGTCACCAAGTCTGATGACTTGAGTTCAATCCCCAGGACACACATAATGGAAGGCAAGAGCGGACTCCCAAAAGTTGTCTCCTGACCTCTAAGTGAACGTGTGTGTGCACACGAGTGCGCTCTCGCTCTCTCTCTCTCTCTCTCTCTCTCTCTCTCGCACACACACACACACACACACACACACACACACACACACACACACACACTACATACTGTAAAGAAGAAATATGTGAATCACCATATTTATTGTGCTTTATTCACTACAGTAAAGAATTATAATCAACCTAATTGTCCATCAACAGTGGATGGTGACCATATATGAATGCTATTCAGATCTAAAGAAAAATGAAATCACAAAATATGCAGGAAAACAGATGGACTTAGAATAATAAGGGAGATCCCATAACCTCAGAAAGAAAGAAATGCATGTTCTCCCTCATATGCAGAACCTAGCTCATAAACATATGCATATGTGCAAACAAGTGTGCATGGGGGTACAGTCTAACATGTAGAAAGGGAACAAGAAAGGCTGAGGATTAGAGAAGGAGGAAGAACTGAGGGCAGGTCATAGACATGAGTTATAAAAGATGATAGAAAACTAATTGATTTTCCAGTTCTGCTTCTATCGTGGATTTTTTGTTTGTTTGGGTAGTGGATAAGCGCGTAAAAATAGATTCGATCATGAAAGTATAAAATCCAATATGAAGCCCCGCAGCTTCAGAATGGCTATGCTAACTGTATAGAAATGTATTGAGATGTAATGACTTTGGCTCTAGTTAACTTGGGTGTGTGATGTTTACTTGCAAGGTTTTTTTTTTTAAATAATAAAGTGTATTTAAAAAAACTTAAAGAAGAAAAGAAAACCATAGAATGCTATACACTGCCATTGTAAATACAACAAAGCACGACTCTTCCTCTTGAGAGAACTGACCCGTGTCTTGGATCCTCTCTCTCTCTCTCTCTCTCTCTCTCTCTCTCTCTCTCTCTCTCTCTTCCTCCCTCCCTCCCTCTCTCTCTCTCTCTCTTCTTCCCTAAGTGTCTGTCCCCTGTCCCCCTCCCTCTCTCCTTCTCTTTCTGCCAACACTTAAATTTGAAGAATGTACCAAGCCCTAGCTCTGCTCATCAAACTCAATAACTTGGCTTCCATCTAAAGGAACTCTGGAGGCGTGTCCCTGGCGCCCGTGCTGGGCTATGTGTCCCTGATGAAACCCCACTCTCAAAAAAATTGGAAGATTGGGGGGTGGGGCGGGGGTTGGTGGCATGGCTCATCAGGCCAAGACATCGCCACCAAGCCTGGCAACCTAAGTTCCGTCTCGTGGATCCACCAGTGGCAGAAGAAAACAGACTCGTACAAGTTGTCCTCTGACCCCCCCGAGTGTGCCATAGCGTGTGTGCACTCACACTCACCCCTCCTCACACACATAAATGACCGCAATTAACACTTCTAATTGGAAAAGACAGGGTCCCCTCCACCCTGCTCTCCTGTGGATCTTCTTATTCTACAGTAGGAAACCCAGCACCCAGCTTCCCTTAGAGTGCAGCAGCCGGGAAAATGCTCTCGCCTCACTCATCTCTAGGAGACTCAGACCATCTTCCCAACAACGGACCCGTCGTCGTTGTCGTCGGGAGCCAGCCCTGGCTGAGGTGAGGAAAACCTGGCGCTTTCTTTAGGTTCTGAAAGCATCTGGGGAAATGGTAGAAGAGAGTGTGGCTGAAGCCGATCTGTGGAGCCTATCCTAAGCTCCAAGGATGGGTACCAGGATAGATTCGAGGGGGTGGGTGACCACATCCCAGAGTATATAAGCTTTGGTGGGGGGCATGGAGGACCTCATCTATCCAGGGCCTCAGTGATGTAGCCAGGCTGGTTTCTTTCTCAGGGGATCAAAATGTACAGGATTCAAGCCCTGGGGAGGGGAAACGGCTCCAGGGAGCTGGCTGGGCTCCTTGTGAATGTGAGAATGTGTTGTCCCATTTGGAGCTCTCTGGAGAGTTTCCGAGGGCCAAGTCTCTCAGCCTTGCTTTGACAAGAGTCACTTTTCATCTTCCTTGGCTCCGGGAGCCAGCCAAAGCATGTGGGTGAAAAAAAAAAAATCAGTTAATAACTATGCACATTTTATAATAAATTTTAACAATTTAAGAGTACAGTACAGCTTTATTCTCGTTTTGATTTCACCACACTAATTCAGCGCATAATAACCTGCCAGGGACACAGAGCTCACTTGACGTATGCTCTGAGCCCCAAGATACTAGAAAGAGCTGCTGAGGGACTTCAGGTTGCACACCCAGTACAGCAGAGGACTCCCCCTTTTTTCCTTAGGAGAAATAAGGGGTGCAGTGTTGAGTCGCTGGGAGGAGATGCAAGCTTGCAGATGCATGGGTCTCTGTGGCCATCTTCTGTGTTGCTCTGTCCCCCACGGGAGGGCTGGCAGAGGAGGGATCAAAAACCACAGGGGGGCTGCTGTGTCTGAGAACAGCCCAGTTCTCCCAGTATCAGACTCAGGGATCACTGCGTTCCCTGGATCTCTTGGGCACTGACTACAAGATGGAGTGGCTCATTTTCCCCTGACAGCTGGCCACCCTCACCTTTCAGACTTGAGCTGAGCCCCAAGGAAATGTGCACAGGGGTACAGATTTAAAAAATAAATAAATAGGCCCTGGAGAGACAGCTCAGTGGTTAAGAACACATACTGCTCTTTCAGAAGATTTCTCCCAACAGTGCCTGCACCAGGCCGTTCACAATTGCCTGTAACTCCAGCTCCAGGAGATCTGACGCCCTCTTCTGGCCACGGTGTGCAACTGTATACATGAGTGCATACACAAACATGCACATAGACACACAAATGAAAGTAACATTAAATGTTTTTTTTTTTTCAAAGTGAAAGGAATGCCCTGCCTTCAGCATCAATCTTCAGTCCTCTTCCTAGGGACTGAAGCCATCCATCTAACAGTTTCAAAGCTTTGGGGAATTGACTTTGGGTTCTGCTGTCAATGGAATATCCAAGGCTTTTCTCTAGAGCAGCGGTTCTCAACCTTCCTAATGCTATGACCCTTTAACACAGTTCCTCATGTTGTGGTGACCACCCCCCAACCATAAAATTACTTTTGTTGCTACTTCATAACTGTAATTTTGCTATTGTTATGAATTGTAATGTAAACATCTGAGATGCGGGATATCTGATATGTGACCCCCAAAGTGGGTCATGACCCACAGGTTGAGAACCACTGCTAACTCATGTTGGCATGAACTGTCAGCAGTGGTGGGGGAAGAGATAGCCCAGAATGGCCACCAGCAGCCTGAGATACTTTCTTATCTTTTAGGAACACTTCACTCAGGTAAAGTCAAATCCTTGGCTTTACCAGAGAAAAGAATTTCAGGGTTAGCTCAGCAAAAGGCAGAGTTGGAATTTGTCAAAGGATGCTTATGTTTTAAGCAAAGAGTTTATTTCACAGGTTAGTTTGTTTGTTTATTTATTTATTTATTTATTTATTTATTTATTTATTTATTGAGAGAGAGAGAGAGAGAGAGAGAGAGAGAGAGAGAGAGAGAAAGTAAGTTTGTGTGTCATAGTGGATGTGTTGAGTCAGAGGACAACCTCAGGTGCCCATCCCTTTCTCCACCTTGTTTGAGATGGAGTCTCTTCTTGACCACTGTACAGCCTGACTCCGGCTGGCTGCCCTACAAGCTTCCAGGGAATCGCCTGTCTCTGCCCGGCCTCCATCCCGCCCAGGAACGCTGCCGTCACAGATGTGTATGCCATACCCTACTTTTACATTGTTTCTAGCTATCTGAACCGGGGTCTTCCTGTTTGCACAGAAAACACATCTTCCACTGAGCCATCTCCACAGGCCCCTAAAAGACATTTTCAATATAGATCTCAGGCATGAGGTTAACAGAGGTGCTTGGGCAGAAAGCAGGGTGCGCCTAAGAGCTGAGGGTGGGCTTCTCAGGAGAGTCTTAGTGCATAAGTATCCCAGCATTCTGGAAAAGTCATTGTTTAACAACTGGCCCCAACCCCACAATTTCTCTATCTTCACTTCCCCTTTGAAAACCTTCTAGATCTCTGTCTCTGTCTCTCTCTGTCTCTCTCTGTCTCTCTCTGTCTCTGTCTCTCTCTGTGTGTGTGTGTGTGTGTGTGTGTGTGTGTGTGTGTGTGTGTGTGTATCAGATCTCTTGGGACAGAGCTACAGATGATTGTGAGCTGCCCATCACCAGCGCTGAGAGCCAAAATCAGGTCCTCTGCAAGAGCAGCAAGTGTTCTTAACCGCTGAGCCATCTCTCCAGCTCTCCATTCCTCTTTTGGATAATTCAGATAATAAAATGGCTCCAAGGTGCCCGGGATGAGAGTGTCATCTGAACACAGCAAAAGCAGGAACTATCAGGGCCTCGCGCTGTCCACCTTGGTCTCTGAGGGTCACTCACTGGGATTGGCAAGTATGCTGAGCTGGCTGGCCAGGGGGCTGTAGGGATCCACCTGTCCCCTTCCAAATGCTGAGATTAAAAGTGCACCACCATGCCTGGCTTTTGTGAAAGTGCTGGGAACAGAACTTGTGACCTCTTTGCACAAGAAGGGTCAGGGCATGGCCTTCCATGTAAATGGGGTTTCCAGCAAGATTCTGAGAAAATTGCTGGTTTGTACTGGAAGAGGAGAAAGGCCTTAAGCCGTTATTAAAAGTGTTGGAGGTCTTGCTTCTCTACTGGGGAGAGCCTGCAGGCAGACTCTGAGTTAAGGGGCTTCTTTCCCCTCTCATGTCCCCCCAAAATTCTCCCTGTATTTCTAGCTTGCCTCTCTACAGGATATGGAAATCCAGATCCATGGAAATAGTAGTATCTATTTCCATCACACATTCAAAAGAGCATAAGCAGATGTGTGTATAAAAATACAAAAATATAAACTAAGGACAAAAAGGCAAAATGACTTGCAAAGCCTATCCGGGGACCAAGAGACCGCAGTGGGAATGACTGAGAGATTAGACGGTTTGGGAGGGTCGTCTTTGATTGACGGGGTCCATTGCTTTGGCACTATGTGGCAGAGAAGAAAATGGCTTACAATGGGCAGGTATCAAAATAGAACATCCTATAATTCCTTTCAATGGCACACCCCCTCCCATGACCTAAAGACCTCTCCCTTTAAGGCTCTGCCTCTTAAATCCTCCACCGCCACCTCCTAATAGCCCCAAGCAGGCGACAAAGCCTTTAACACGGAAGACTTGGGCGAATGTTCTAGATCTAAGCGATAGCACGTCTTGAACAAGGAGACACAACTGCTCAGCTCCCCTGGTTAGCTCTTCCTTGTGTCCTTAACCTATAAATAGCTGTGGCCTCTCAGAGTTCAGCCTCAGGTTTTCCTCTCTCTACCATCCGTATTCTTGATGATCTCATCTGACAGGACTCCCAAGACCCTTTATACTCTGATGACACTCAAGGCTGCCTCCGAGGCTGGGGGGATGGCTCAGAGGGTAAAGTGCTTGCCGGGCAAGCATGAGGTCATAAGTTCTATCCCCAGCACATGCCTAAGAAAGCCAGGCACGGTGGTGCACTTTTAATCTCAGCACTTGGAAGGGGACAGGTGGATCCCTACAGCCCCCTGGCCAGCCAACTCAGCACACTTGCAAATCCCAGTGAGTGACCTTCAAAGATCAAAGTGGGCAGTGTGCAGATGGACAGCCAGGGTTGATCTCTGGTCTTCACATGCACGTGCACACACATGAACACACACAAAAGGCTACCTCCAATCAAGATTTGACCGCTCTCAAGCCTGACCACTCTCCATGTCCCCCTAGGGGCCTCCACGGATGTCTCCAAGTAAAAATGAGAAAACCTCAACAGCCAGTCTCCTCCGGGACCTGCTCCATCCACAGGGTCCCCATCTCAGGTCACAGAAACTTGAGTCATCCCCCCGCTCATCTTTCTCTTCCACAATGATGTTCAATCCACCCACAAATCCCACACGAATCCGGTTGCCTCCTGCCTAAAAAGAAAAAAACCGCACTTCCCACACATCCTCAGTGACCCCTCAGCCAGCCATCTTCCATTCACCTGGCCGCCTGGTTTCATTTCTGTCACTTTAATAAAAAGACCCTGACAAAAGTCAACTTAGGGAAGAAGGGATTTATTTGGATCACAAGTCCAGGTCCATCACTGAGGGGCTGTCAAGACAGGAATTCATGCAGCTAGGCACGGAAAAGCCAGTCAAGAGCAGAAAGAAATGAATGCACCAATATTGCCTACTTCTTCTGATACTCAGCTCAGTTTTTTTTTTCCCTTTTCTCATGCAGCCCATGACCCCCTGCCTAGGTAATGGTGCCGCCCACAGTGGGAGTGGGCCAATTAACAGTCAAGATAATCCCTCACAGACAAGCCTATAGGCCAATTGGATCTAAACAATTCAATTGAGGCTTTCTTCTAAGATGGCTTTGTGCTGCATCAAATTGGCAGCTAAAACGTCCCACACACCTGGATTATAAACTCAGACCCCAGCCAGTCTTCTTGTCTGCCTGCTTTCATCTCTGCCTTCCCCTGACCCCATCATCTTTTTTCAGCGCAGAAGTAAAGAGGATCCTTTTAATTTGTTTCAGCTTTTGCTCGGAGTTCAGTGGTTGGGAGAATCCCTTTTCTGAGGAAACATAAACAACAGCCACCCCCTCCTCATAAGGTCCCAATGAAAAACCAAAGGACAAGCCGGGCGTTGGTGGCGCACGCCTTTAATCCCAACACTCGGGAGGCAGAGGCAGGTGGATCTCTTTGAGTTCGAGGCCAGTCTGGGCTACCAAGTGAGCTCCAGGAAAGGCGCAAAGCTACACAGAGAAACCCTGTCTCGAAAAACCAAAAAAAAAAAAAAAAAAAAAAAAGAAAAAAGAAAAACCAAAGGACAATTCCACCACAGGTCACCCTGGGGAGCCAATGAGTCTCCAGAGTTTACCTGAGGAACACGCGGTGCAGGGTACACATGCCGCAGGACAAGAAAGTGTGGAAGCTCAGAGGACAATTTGCAGGAGTCAGTTCTCTCCTCCCACCATGTGAGTTCCAGGGCTCTAACACAGGTTGCCAAGATTGGTGGAAGTTCCTTTACCCAATGAACCACCTTGCCAGCCCCATAAATACTGCTTTTAAAAAGAAAAATGAGGGGTGGTGGTGCACACCTTTAATCCCAGCACTCGGGAAGCAGAGGCAGGAGGATCTCTGTAAGTTCAAAACCAGCCTAGTCTACAGAGTGTTGTAGACTATTATTTTTAAGGTGTGTTACTTTTGCTTATGTTGCATTTGTTTGACTCTGTGAAGCTGTGTTGCTGTGCCTGTCTAAAACACCTGATGGTCTAATAGAGAACTGAACAGCCAGTAGCAAAGCAGGAGAAAGGATAGGCAGGGCTGGCAGGCAGAGAGAATATATAGAGGGAGAAAACTGGGAGAAAAAAAAAAGGAGGTGGAAGGAGTGAGAGGGAAGGAGGAAGACTTAAGAGGCCAGCCACCCAGATACACAGCCAGACACAGAGTAAGAAGGAAAGTAAAAGTATACAAAAAGATAAAAGCCCCGAGGCCAAAGATAGATGGGATAATTTAAAGTTAAGAAAAGCTGGCTAGAAATAAGCCAAGCCAAGGCCAGGCATTTATAGGTAAGAATAAGCCTCCTCCATGTGTGATTTTATTTGGGAGGTAGTGGGCCCCCCAAAAGAAAAATCAACCAACAACAACAGTGTGAGTTCCAGGACAGCCAAGGCTACACAAAGAAACCCTGTCTCAAAAAGAAGAAGAAAAAGAAGAGGAGGAAAAAGAAGAAGGAAAAGGAGGAGGAGGAAAAAGAAGAGGAAGAAAACGATGAAGATTGATGGATGGGGATATAGCTTAGTTGGTGTCACACTTGTCTGGTGCGCATAAGGCCCTGAGTTCCACTCTGCTGTACAAATACCTTCCCCGTAGACACACAAGCAACATCTGCCTCCTTTTCTTAAGATTCCAGCAACAAAACAAAGTATGATTCCACCAAAGTTCACCCTGGTGAACCAGTGAGTTTATTGGGCTTTCTTATAGACCATGGGTGAGGGGTTGCTGGCAGAATGGCGTGGGTGAGCCCCAGTGTGGCTACAATGGAAAGTCTACACCCAGCATGGATGATGGCTTCCCCATACCTGCATAGATGGAGCCCCTTCAATTAACCTTCTCCAGCCCATGTGCTCTAGCACCTCCCAAGACCCCAGGCCACCTGCAACAGGGGTAGTGTTTCATAGAATGAGCCTCCCCATCCTCTCCACCTAAGAGGGAATGTCAGCTGTCAACAGGCTCCATTGTGGTGGATTCTTGCCAGCAGGCATGGGGGATCTCATGAAGATGGCAGCTATTTCCCCAGAGGATTGCATTCGACAACACCAGCACTGCATCCTATCTCACTCAACCTCAAAGCCACAGTTCTTAGGGGGCCTCCAAGAATCATTACCCAGTGCATAGATCATTTTATCTTAGCTGGTCTTTGAGACAGGGTCTACCGTAGCCTCAGTTGACCTCAAACTGACTATACAGTCAAGGGTGACCTTGAACTTCTGATCCTCCTGCCTCTACCTCCCAAGTGCTAGGATAACAGTTGTGTACCATAATACCCAGTTTATGGAGTGCTGGGGATGGTCCCCAGCGCTTCTGCATGCTAGGCAAGAACTCTGTCAACTGAGCTATATTCCCAGCCCAGCCCCTCCACTGCAATGCTGAAACAGCTACACACACACACACACACACACACACACACACACACACGAAGAGTTGGGGGGGGGTAATTTTCTCCCTTAGAATAAAATCCTTCCCCTTACAGACATCCAAGACTCTTTGTAATCTAACCACATCTCCAGCCTTCCCTCTCACCACATGGTTATAGATAACACAGCCACCTGGAATTGCTACCACCCCCTAAGGCGGTTCATTCACTTCTGGTCTGTCCATGGGCTACTTATAGGTCTAGAATGTTCTCTCAGTGACAATTTTTTGGGAAATCAATTTCGAGGTCACTTACTTGAAGGAAGACTTCCCTGATCTCAAGTTACGTAGATTCCACGGATTTCTTTCCAGGGTTCACTGGATCAGGGCAACTTATAGTCTCTTTTGTTGATTCCCCACTTTATAAAGCTGTGTAGCTTCAGGTATTTTCTTACAGTAATGGAAAACTGAGTAACACAGACATCCAGAAAGCAGTATTTATTGGATCAAAAGGTGTTGAGTGTCTACACACAGACCACAGATCAACTTGTTGATTCACTGATTAATAAATTGGTGGACTTTTTTGACGCAGTGGAGCAACCACTCAAGCAGATCTTTCTATCTGGAGCTGTTTCTCCTTTCAGAGCCTTTCTTCAAAGCAGGAAGAGGAGGAAATAGCTCATGGCAGGGGAAGGCATCTGTCACATGACTGCCCTGACTGATCAGAATGGCATAAAGGATACCCAGAGCCTACAGGCATCTGGAACAGGTCTTAGTACAGGAGATTTTTTTTTTTCTGCAATTCAAATTTCTCTACCAATGGATACACTACTGTTCACATTTATTACTGGTGTGGGATTTTCTGTCTCTCCGGCTCATCTGCATTCTCTCAGTAAACTGAGTGGGAATTGGTGATGCTCAGTCATTAAAAATCACCTATGTTTGGTGGCTAAATGTCCACAGAACATCATACATTTGTTCAATTAACTTTTATGGAGCAGAAATGCCTGGCTAGGTCCTGCTCTGGCCTTTGGGAGAAAGGTAATAACAGCATAGCATCCAAGAGGTCATCTCTGCCTTCAGAAAAGACGCAGTCCAGCAGTCAGAGGAAGGAGTTATCTAAATGGCTGGGTCCTTGCGTTAGTGTGTGCTTAATTGATGGCAGTTGAGATAAAAGGTCTTTCTTGGTACCTATGACATACTCAGACTTCAGCTCCATTATCTCATTCAATCCTGACAACTTTAATATATTACAGATCACAGGCCAAGCCCACACTGTCCTCACAGAGCCGAGATCCCAGTGAAGGTCTATCAGTCCTCAGAAGTCAGGCCCTGTCCATTGCACCACCCCAGTAATCTGAGGACCCACCGGGCCATTGAGTAAATACTAATGATTATGGATGGTGGTGCTGATCTGTAATCTTAGCACATGGGAGGCTGAGGCAGGGGACTTACCATGAGTTTGAGATCAGCCTGAGTTACATAGTGATGCTCTGTTGCCAATATATATACTAAAAAAAAAAAAAAAACAGGTCTGGGGATGTGGAATGGTAGAGCACAGAGTCTGGGTTCAATTCCCGGCACTGCATGAGCCAGATGTGGCTGTACACATCTGTAACCCTGGCACTGAAGAAGCAAAGGCAGAAAGATCCGAAGTTCAAGGTCATTCTTAACCACATAGAGAGCTCAAGAACCTGAGTTGTATTCCCAGAACCCACATGAAAATGCCAGACATGGTGGTGTGTGCCTGTAATCCCGGGGACACAGAGACTGGATGACCCCAGAGATGCTGGCCAGCTAGTCTAGCCTAATTGCTAAAGTCCAGGCCAGTGAGAGACCCTATCTCCAAGAAGGTGGGCAGCATCCCAGAGGTTGACCTCTGACCTCCATGCCTATGCCAACACACACATACGTGCACACACCCACTAAGATAAAAAAAAAAAAAATTGTTAAAGGACCGAAAGTCATACCAACACCGTTGCCAGATCTAAACAAACCCCACTGGAAGCTCTAGGTAACTTTAAGGCCAGCAGACATCAATAAATTGAAAACAATCGCACACACCATTAACTTGCAAAGAACAACTGACGATATAAACAACGATAAACAACGGGTCCTCTGATTTACTTATTGTTCATGGGTGCCTGCCAGGACAAGGACACCATTTGTGATATCTGTCTCCCCTCCCCCCCTCCCGCCCCCCACCTCTTTTGTCAAACCTCAGAAAGCTGGAGGGGGCTGTTGACACTTGAACAATAGCACACAGAGCAGCAGGGGACCTCTGGCTTTGGGAAGGACAAATGAGGTACTGCGTGGACCTCCTCAGGGACCTTCACCTCTGAACCCTCCTGCTGTGCACACTGAGGCCTCATCCTGATGACAGTGGCCAGGTCCCTTTGCAATCCCCAGGGAAGCTGTTTGCAGAGGAACTGTAAAGCACAGCCTTGGGCAAAACCATCACCGTACTTCCCTCCGTACAGACTGCGCTCCATCTTGCGGGATGAAACCCTCTGCCACTGACTTTTGGTTTGTTTTTTTTTTTTCTGCAGAGAACAACTCTTCCCGGGTTTTCTTTCAGGGGCATCTTCAAACTGCCCCACAAACCCACCAGTAGTCACAGAGATTGGCAAGTCCACCCCATGCTACATTCTAAGGCTTTGAGCAATCTCTCCTAACCAGAGAGTTTCGACGCTATAGAGAATTTTATTCTTTTACTAATATGGATTGCAACGGACCGACAGTGTGTGGCAGATGTACCGACTTGCACCCTTAACCCAGAGGAAATGCCCACCCTTGACTAGGGGACTGGGAAGGCTGGTGCACACAAGAACTACTGTTCAAACAAATACTTTGAGCCTCTGTTTGTGCCAACAGTGGGGGGGGGGTCCCTACTGACATAACCAGGTTACAGCTCACTTCGCTCCTAATGGCTTCGGAGTGATGTTCCTTACCCAGCAGTTTAAAAAAAAAAAAAATTACTGAGGAAAATCAGCAAAGGTGTTTTCCTTCCTCAATGTGTCTCCCTGGTGAGAAGTTGATATCCCATAGGAATCCCTGCCCCCTGGCCACGTGGACCCAGGGACCGGCACTCGGAATAAAGAGGCGACCATCTGCTGGAAACTGGCTTTCAGGGTCATCTATGGAGGGATGTGAAGCAGCTGAATGGAAGGGAAACCTTCTCCTTGGGTCTGAGCTGAGAGGAGTGGTTCACCCGAGAAGGAGACTGTGGGGGCGGACACAAACCAATGTAGAATTTGTGGATGGATGTGTGCTCTGGGCCTGTGTACAATTTACAAGATGCCAAGTGAAAAGAAAAGAAATTTCCTTTCTCCCTCGCTCTTCCTCTCTCTTTTTGCTCCCTTCCAGGCTCCAGCAGATTCTTAAATCAAAACAACTCTTTAGAAAAGAGCCTGAGACTAGGCTAGAAGTGAGTTTCCTCAAAAGGCAGGAGGAAAGGGGTGAAGGATCTCTGGGAACAGAAAGCAAGCATTTTTTTTTTTTTAAACGTAGCAGCATTCCAAGTCTAGGGAGCGGGGATGCCTGGGGGACAGGTGTTAACATGGTGCACCTCTGGGACAATTTCTGGAGAGAAAGTTGTATGGCTTCCACGGCCATCTTCGCTCTGAGTGGCAGATCAGGGGTTACTTTCAGAAAAGCCAACTGAGTCAGGGTGACATCCTTTTTTTCACGCTCACCAGGGGTCAGGGGACTCAGCCAGGAGAAAAATGCTTTTTGCACAAGCCAGAACCGAACTAAAGATGTTTTTCCCCCCAGTTCTGCAGACCACCTGAGCAGCTAGGGCCAAAACAAACAAATGAGGAGCACCCTCCGAGGCGACCCTTCCCTTCCCTTCCTTCCCTCCAAAGCCCAGGGAATCAAGACTTGATTTGTCTCAACTAGATCCTGAGCTGAGGGATCAGAGAGGAAGGAGAGGGGAAGAGGGGAGCCAGAGGGGCCAGGCAACATCCATGCAGTTAGTGTCTCACTGATTCAGAGACACACGAGCCTGAGAGCCAGCGGTAAGGACCATACCTCCTGCTGATCTCGGGAGAAGTGCTCCAAGATCCATGGCTGTGGAGTTGGGGGAAGAGACGCTAAGCCATCTGAAGGAGCAGAGCACTGCGGCTCCTCAGCCTGACGGGCCAGGGCGAGCTTTAATTAACAGGGTCTGATCCCTCTTCTTTTTTGGTAACTGAGCAGATTTAAAGGGCTAGAGACCCAATTTGAAGGGTGCTGCTGCTGCTGCTGCTGTTGCTACTCCCGGCTGCTGCTGTGGCTGCTCCTGGCTGCTGCTCTCCGCTTTCTGCAGATTGCTAGTTCCAGCGAGGAGATGGAGCCAGGAGGATAGGAAATGGGGCTGCTCATGCGGGTGGCTGGGGGGGGCTCTCGGGGTATGAGGTTGGACACTGGACCACGGACCTAGGCACAGCCAGCACCAGTAAGTACCAATGTCCTGCCTGCTGTCCTCCATGGCCAGGAGGGAGGGCTGCTCTGGGGGTGGGGAAGGGGGAGTGTTGCAGGTAACATCAAGGGCACCCTGTCTCCACACGAGTCTGGACAGGACATCGGCCAAGGAGAGTAGGAGGCAGTTTCTGTTCTGGCAGGATGGCTTGAGGACAGCCACTGGAGAATGCACACATATATACACAAGCCTGCCCATGCACACGCAAGCCTGCCTGGGTACACACACCTGTGTACAGACATCTACGTGGGCTAGAGAGATGGCTCATTTGTTAAAGGCTAGGCTCGTAGCCAAAAAGATAGATATCTATGTGCACACAAACCTGTCCATATATACATACCCGCCTGTGTACAGGTCTAATCACACACACACACACACACACACACACACACACACACACACACACTCCTACTTAAGTACATACATACATCTGCTCACATACAGTACATGCCGCCCCCCACTACCTTCCAATGCCAGAATGTTAGCCAGGTTCATGTCCCCTACACCTATAGCTTACAGGACTATGACCAAGAAAATCAGTGACACCAAGCACAGCCAAGAGACTAGCCTGGAATTAGACATCCACAGACATGAGAGAAAGAATAAGATGCAAGGAATGTTCACTGAGTTCCTGCTACTTCTGAGAGAGCAGGGACCTCATTGGAGACCAGGCTAACTTTTTTTTAAGGATTTGTTTCCTTTTTATTTTCTGTGAATATCTGTGTGTCTGTGCACGTGAATGGGTACCTGCAGAGGCTGGAAGAGGGTGCCCCAGATCCCTTGGAGCTGGAGTTACAGGAGGTTGTGAGTCTTTTCCAAGGTGGGTGCCGAGAACTGAACTCAGGATCTCTAGAAGAGCAAGATGCACACTTAGCTGCTGAACCATCTTTCTAGCTCCAGGAATTATGCTAATTTTTGAGACTGTCACAGCAGAGAGACCCTTTGACCCTATGACATTTCCTCGCCCTGTTCCTGCTAAGGCAGCCACTGGCCTCTCTGGGGTTTTCTCCCTGGCCACTCCATGCCTCCGTTTCAAGTATCCTTAGTCAGTGCAGTGAGTGTACGTTACCAGGGATTTCGTCTGTGGGTATGTGTATGGAGGGGGCTGCATGCATGTGGGTGGGTGTGTTTGCAGAGGTAAGGGCTCAAGGTTCAGTGTCTACTTTTATTGCTGTTGTTATTTAATAATTTATTTAAATTTACTTTATGTGCATTGGTGTGAAGGTGTTAGATCCCCTGGAACTGGAGCTACAGTTGTGAGCTGCCATGTGGGTGCTGGGAATTGAACCCAGGTCCTCTGGAAGAGCAGCCAGTGCTCTTAACTGCTGAGCTATCTCTCCAGCCCCACTCACCTTGTTTTTTGTTTTTTGGTTTTTTTTTGGTTTTGTTTTGTTTTTTGTTTGTTTGTTTGTTTTTGTTTTTTTTTAAGACAGGATTTCTCACTGGCCTGGAGCTCAACTATCTGGCTAGGCTGCCTGGCCCATGAGCCCCATCAACCCTCCCATCACCATCTCTGGGATTACAAGCACATACCACCATGCCTGTCTTTTTATATGGATGCTTAGGATTCAAACTCAGGCAGGTCCTCATGTTTACATGGCAGGAACTGTACCAATGAAGTCATCTTCCCATTTTTTCCCATTTTTTTCCTCCCATGCCCCCTGGTAAGAACACAAAATAAATTCAACCAATCAGCATTTATCATCTAGCAATCTCCAGGGTCCAGGTCTGAGCAAGTACTAGGGATGTAGGGTTGTAGGGATGTAGGGAGCCTCAGATCCCTCCCTAGGATGCTACAGTCAAGTGAGGAACCCTCTTCTCCTAAATCTGCCTTTGTAACCTGTAATAACAAGGTCAAACTAAGCCAGGGATGTTCTTTTGGAAATAGGAGAAAAGGACTTTGAAAAAGCTCATTCAATTATCGCAGCACTGAGCTTAGCCAAACCTTAGATGATCCGAAAAGCCTGGTGAAGAGAACATGTACTTGAAAAAAGAGAAAAAGAAATCATGAAATACCACTCAGGCCTCCAAGTAGATGAGGAACAGTGAGAGGTGGACAATGTCTTCCTGATTTCCCACTCCTCCCCTGAGAAATGGTCCCTGCATCAGGCCCAGGTGGCCAGAGAGAGAGAGAGTCACACTTCAGACTTCACCTGGGACTTAAGCAAAATCCCTGCGCTTTCCAGCAATGAAAGACACCTCCCCTCTGCTTGGCAAGCCACTGCCAGCTCTCTGAAGCACCTTCACACCTTCATGTGCACAGCGTGCAGGCCACAGCACCCCTCTACACAATTAGAGTTTGGACACCAGTTCTGTGCATGTCCTTACCCTGTGTCTCCCAAGAAGGTTTACATGTTTCCTCTTCCCTCATGTCTACAGAAAGCAAGCCTGCTGGGTGGCATGGGACTGCAATTCCCACACTTAGAAGAGGGTGAAGGAAGGAGACCCAAGAGTTCCCAGGCTAGCCTGGGCTATATAGTGAGACAAAAAAAAGGGGGAGAAGGAAGGATGGAAGGGAGGGAGGGAAGGAGAGAGTGAGGGAAGGAGGGAGGGAGGAAAAGCGAAAAGGATAAAAGGAAGGAAGGAAGGGTGAAAGGGAAGAAAAGAGGGAAAGGAAGTGAGGGAGCAGAGAGGAAGGGAAGTGTCTGTCTTAGGGTTTCTATTGCTGTGAAGAGACACCATAACCACGGCAACTCTTATAAAGGAAAGCATTTCACTGGGGTGGCTTCCATTTTCAGAGGTTCAGTCCATTATCATCATGGTGGAACGTGGTGGCATGCAGGTAGACGTGGTGCTGGAGAAGGAGCTGAGAGTTCTACATCTTGACCCATAGGCAACAGGAAGTGGTCTGACTCATTGAGCATGGCTTAAGCATATATGAGACCTCAAAGCCCGCCTCCACAGTGACACACGTCCTCCAGCAAGGCCACACCTCCTAACAGTGCCACTCCTTCGGGGGTCATGTTCTTTCAAACCACCACAGGAAGGAAGGCAGGAAGCAAAGGAGAGAAAGAAGGAAAAAAAAATAGAGTAGGGGAAGTGAGAAGGAGGGAGAGAAAAAGAAGGAAGGAGGGATGAAAAGAAGGGAAGGAAGGACGACTCAAGATAGAGAAAGATCATTGATAATGTGTCCTTTCCTTGGTGACTGACAGGTGGACCTGCCCACCCTCTCCACCCTTGTCTGTGGGAGGTTGCCTATCACATTTCCATGAGTTAAGCTCATCACAATACAACCCAGGTGCAGCATACGCTGTTTCCTCTGCAAGCTCAGTAGGACCATCTCTATCACAAAGTGGCCGTGGTAGCCTCCGAGGGTCTGCATGGTCTGCAGCCATGGCAATGAAGTCAACAGAACTCTACAGCAAATAGCTGGACCTATGGGAATGGTTCTGGTAACATACACTCTCAGAGACGGGAGGGGGTTCTTCGAACCTCACAGGACCTTCCTCTGGCTGTCTCAAGATTCCAGGAGCCAGTTCCTCCTGCCATACACTTAGAAGTGCTATATGCTAAGAGCTAGAAGGCTAACCCTTGACTTGCCCATGCTCCTGTAAGTAACGCCATCCCCTGAAACACATCCATTTCACCCAGTTGGTCTTTCTTTGGTCCTCTGGCAGCCTCTCTATTTAGGGTGACTAGACATTCCCTTTACCGGGGAAGGCTATGCAACACCAGGATGCCCAGCAGGAATCATTTTGCAGCCCTAACTGCTGTCCCCCAGCTCCAGGCTATCTCTCTTCTTCCCTCCCTCCCTCCCTCCTTCTCTCCCTCTCCCCTTCCCCTTCTTCCTATCCCTGCCCCTCACCCCCTGTGATATGTTTCCATGAGGACACATGTGGAGACCAGAGATCCATGTTGTATCTTTTTCTTAATTACTTCTCCACCTTTTAAGATTTATTTTCTATTTTAAACTCTGGGTATTTGTGCATGCATATCTTTGTAGGTTTGTGCACATGTGAGTACTAATGCCTGGGGAGTCCAGAAGAGGGCATCAGATTCCCTGGATCTGGAGTTACAGGAAGTTGTGAGTGGCTTATATGGGTGCTAGGAACAGAACTCAGATCTTCTGTAAGAGCAGTACACACCCTTAACCCCTAACCCGTCTCTCTAGCTCACCCCACCTCGCCTTTGAGACAGGGTCTCTCACTGAACCTGAAACTCACTCTTTGGCTTGCATCCAGCGAGCACCCAGGATCCACCTGTTTCTGCCTCCCCAGCTCTGGAGTTACAGCCATGCACCACTATCCAAGACTCCTTCCTACATAACTGCTGGGGGGATTCAAACTCAGGTCTTCAGGCTTGAGCAGCAAGCCCTTTAACCATATCCTCAACCCCTCAGTGCCATTGATAACTGCTAATGCCAACCTCGCTGTATCCTTTAGACAGGAAAAGGGCTGCTCTGCCCCATATTAGAGAACGTCAGAGCCATGACCCTCAGGCTCTGCCTGGAGTGGCAGCCACTGAAGGACCCCTGGGCTGGTACCCTCTTTAGATGTCTAACAATTCCATGAAGGCTTCCTTGGGCCAGGTAAGATCACCTTTTTCTTTTGGTTCTTCTACTCCTACCTCTTCTTGCGATTATTAGTTTCTGGGCTAGTTCAACTTTCCAATTTCTGTGCAACCAATCCCATGTGTTAAATGCCATCTGTTTGGAACATCTAGTGTGGTTTTTTTTGTTTTCCTGACTGGACAAGAATTTTTTTCCTTGGAAATCCCAAATTGGAATGTTCTAATAGTCACGATTAAGCCTCAGTCAGAACGTTCTGGCACAAAGTACACATTTTGGAGTATGTTAACATTTACCAATTAAATGAAATTATAAGAGAGTAAAAAAAAAAAAATCTGAGATCATTCCTCACATTGGAGGCTGCTGGCACAACCCTGTGTTATCTATTTATCATTTATGATACCAAATTTATAGGCATCAAGAAAGAAAAATATTCCCAGCCTAATTTTAAATCTGGTGCATTCAAGACACACACAAAAAATAAGAGGCAACAGAGAAATTTGAGAAGAATTGGCCTGAATGCCACTGCAGCTGAGAAAGACGATCGATATCATGTGTACACAATTGTCGTGATTATTATTGAGCTATGTTTTGTGTGTCAGGTCAACGTTAGCACATTGTATTGATATTTTGGAAGTTGAACAGTTGTGAGGGAATTTGGGGGGACTGAACTCATCTCTTACTATACTTCACATGGGCTCTATACTCAGATATAGATGATAGATAGATAGATAGATAGATAGATAGATAGATAGATAGATAGATAGATAGATGGATGATAGATAGATAGATGATAGATAGATGATAGATAGATAGATAGATAGATAGATAGATAGATAGATAGATAGATAGATAGATAGATGATAGATAGATAGGCAGGCAGGCAGATAAATCATAGATATACACACATAAAATCAGTCACTCTGGACACAGAAGAATATGGGGGCCACCCTGGAGAAACTTCTCCAAGGCAAGGTCTGTGGAGGCCTCTGGCATCTTCTCCCTCCACACTGAGGAGAATGAATGGGACTTGTCATTACTATAACAAAGTACCGAAGTTGGTGGCTTTTTAAAGAAGAGATTCAACTCGTGGTTTTGGAATCTGAAAGTCCAAGGCTGGGTGATCTCAGTAGTAACCCAGCCCAAAGGGCAACAGGTAAGGTGATTGGAAATATGATGGAGCTGATGAGAAACCAGAGATCACAACGTTGACTAGGATATCAGCGTGAGGGGTGGGGCCAGAGATCACAATGCTGCATGGGACATCAGAGTGAGGGGTAGGGCCGGATTCATTCTATAACAATCCCCTCATGAAAACTATGCTGGGTCTTCTCCATTGGCAATTTGGCCAGACTGAAAGATGCTTAGGAACTTGGTATGGCATACTTCTAGGAGTGTCCAAGAGGGCGTTTCCCAAGATGACTGGCATGTGGGAGAGTCAATGAGAGGAAGGCTAGACAAACTATTCAATAGGCTGGGAATTAGGATGGAGGGGGGGAAAGAAAAAAAAAAAAACAAGAGAAGGAGAAAACTAGCCAGGCATGTAAGCTCTGCTCTCCCTCTTTAACTGTGTCTACTACAGCTACCATCACCCATGAACAACAGACTCCAACTACTTCAGTCTCAAATACCAGATACTCTCCAGGAAGCCTCCGCCTTCAGCCTCAGACTAGGGCTACGTTATTGGTCCACCCTAGAGGAAGAAGGTGATGCTGGGATGAGGAAGACAGTGGGTGTTACTATGGCTTCCAGCTACTGGATTCTCTGACAGTCCATCATGCAGATGGTCCTTGTGGGACTCTTTGGTCTGCAATCATAGAAGTCAATCCAATAAATGTTTCTGTGATCATTTTAAAATCACATATATCACAATATAGAATGTGTATGTATCACATATAAGCCTCTGTTTGTTCTGTTCTTCTAGAGACCCCTATTATAGGAACTAAGACAGGCCCCACCCTCACATGTGCCCCATATGGAAACATGTCTTCACATGCATGCATACCACACACATAAAAATGGAAGTTAAAAAAAAAACAGTCACAATGGAGGCAAATGTATAAGACAAGAAACACATAGGGATGTCACAGGTTCTGCTCATGGGGACTGACCTACTCAGGGTTAGAGGGGAGCCTCCAGATGCAGATGGGGATGCTGGGAACTAGAGGAGGATGCATGTTGCTGAGGTGATGGGAAAACCCTGCTGCTGACACACAAATCCGAGGATCCCAAGCAAAGTAGGAAATGGAAGACAGGGCAATTCTGGTCAGTGAGATAAAATATTCCTGGTCAGACAGGAGAGAGAAGCTGGGGTTCATTATGACAATCTGTGTCTTACAGGGAAGGAGGGGGTCACTACAAGGCTAATCTGGGTCCTGTCCCAGTGAGGTGCCCTGGAAAGAGATCCTTCAACTATATGAGGGACCTAATGGATCATTGGTCAATCAAAAGAGCAAATAAAACATGGAGGTGGGGAGTGATTGGAGAACAATTAGATCGACCTTTCTAAAAGACAAACCATGCCCCCCGCTCCATGCCATTTTAGAGGAAAAAATCCAACTCCACAATCTGTCTTAAAGGCTCTTTCTAAACCGCTGGCAGGAAATTACCCTTCACCACATCTCCTTCCAGCTCCTAGCTGACAAAAATAGTTCCAGACACACAGAAGAAGCACTCTCGATGCCCGGAAGAGGCTAGCTTCGCACAATCTGGCCTCAGTGTGTTCTGCCAGCTTGGGGGTATCCATCCTTGGCCCCCGGTAAACTCCTGACGATCTACCAATACCCTACACAGATGTGTTCACTGGGAAACATCCCAGAGATCAGTTTCTCGGAAACACTTTCTTCTCCATCCGCCAAGCAGAGAAGGGCGCCATTTCACTTATAGCAGCCAGCCCCCTGTGTAGACATTTTATTTTTCTCCCGGAAGACTGTCTCCCACCCTGTAAGAGTCAGGCACTGCTCCACAAGAGACAAATGTCCCCCTCCATGAGGGATGTAAGTCTCTCACCATTATACATTTAGTCTACCTAATACAGGGCTGGTTCACAGTAAGTTTTTACAGCTTATTTATCTATTGTTATTGCTAGTGTGTTTGTACATGTGTGTTCAAGTGCACGTGTTGGGGGGTGGGGGGTTACACATGCCACAGCATGTGTGTGGAGGCCAGAGGACAACTCTGGGGAGTTGTTTCTCTCTTTCCCTTGTTAAATGGTCTCCGGGGATCGAACTCAGACTGAAAAGCTTATGCCGCAAGCACTTGACCCCACTGATCCATCTCTCTGGCCCTGACAAATTTTGATTAACATGAATTATGCCCAGGGATGGAGGTTCACACCTGTAATCCAAGCACTTGGAAGGCTAAACCAGGAGGATCATGAGTTCAAGGTCAGCCTGGGATAGATAGGAAGCCCCCCAAAAGAAGGGGTGGATCTGCTTCCCTATTAACAAGAGAGCTTAGCGCCCTGGCATAAATGAGAAATTTGTGAATCTCACCGCTGGGAAGTGGTGTTAATCCAGGCATATCTATAGCCTTGCAAGCTACCCAGGACACAGGGCTGTGCTGTTGGCTGGGAGAACGCTGAGACACAGGGTGTCGCTCAGTGGTGCAGAGCTTGCTTTGCGTGGCCAGCGTGAGGCCCCAGCACCACCAAGGAGGAGAAGAGGAGGGGGAAGGGGAAGGACAGAAGAGAGGGGAAGGGGAAGGAGAAAAAGAAAAGCGGGAGGAGGAAGAGGAAGAAAAAGGGAAATGAGGAAAGAGGAGGAAGAGGGGGAGAGAAGAGGAGGAGGAAGGGATGAAGAAGAGGGAAAAGAGGAGGAGGAGGTGGAAGAGGATGAGGAAGAAGAGGAAGGGGAGGAGGGAGAGGAGGAGGAAGGGGAGGAGGGAGAGGAGGAGGAAG
>CABHPQ010002182.1:23492-44966 GCA_902168405.1 Peromyscus aztecus
AACAGGGGGAGAGAAGAGGAGGAAGAGAAGGAGGGAGAGGAGGAGGAAGAGGAGGAGGAGGGAGAGGAGGAGGAGGGAGAGGAGGAGGGAGAGGAGGAAGGGGAGGAGAAGGAAGGGGAGGAAGAGGAAGATAGGAGGAAGAGGGAGAGGAGGAAGGGGAGGAGGAGGAGGATAGGAGGAGGAGGGGGAGGAGAAACAAGAGGAACAGAAATGAGAGAAGGAGAAGTGAGTAGAGTGGGGATTTGGAAGAGAGGAGGAGGATGAGGATGTCAGCCTCTGTCCTTCTCCTCTGCTGAGCCACAGGTCCTGAAGTTGTGCCACATGGCCACACCCACCCAAATGCAGGAACCAAGGCTCGGTCCACCCCCTCTGTCCAGCCTGCTCAAGTCACTGATGTAAAGGGAAAATCGTGTCTTTAAAGGTTGGTGCGCATTCAAGTTATTATAAATGTCTACATAGACGTTATTTATGAAGTGGAAAGTGTAATCCATTTATGTTTCTTATACAGTAAATGTTTCTAAGCATAAATTATTTGTGCATCGTGTATATATTCATTTATGTAGAAACTGCAGAGCCTGGGGAGAGGGCTCAGTCAGCAAAGCTGTTTGCCATGCAAGTTTGAAAATTTTGATCCTCGGGACCCACAAAACGAAAACTGGGCACGGTGGCAAACACTTGTCATCCCAGTCCTGGGAGGTGGCGACAGAGGGATCACTGAGGCATGATGGCCAGCCAGTGCAGCCTAACTGACAAGCCCTTCCAGTGAGAGACCCTTTCTGAAAGGAAAAAAAAAAATGTGATGGCTCCTGGGGAAGGCCACCTGTGGTTGACCTCTGGCTTCCATATGTGATACACATACACACACACACACACACACACACACACACGTGTAAATTTTAAAAAAGAAATGATAAATCATCAACGTACATTTAACGAAAAAGCATTCCAGAACAAACATGGCCGTGCACAGGTGTATTCCGGCGGCACTTGGGAGCAGGAAGATCGGGAGTTCAAGACCAGCCTCAGTTACATGGGGAGTTCCAGGTCAATCTGAGCTAGATGAGACTCTGTCTGGAAAAAAAAAAAAAATCCTTCCCCTAAATAAAATGGAAAAAAAAAAAAAAAAAAAGGTGCTCCAAGAGAGCACAGCTGCCCAGGACTATGGAATGTGTGCATGTGTTCAAGGAACAGGCCGTCGCTTCAGACAGCACCACGGTAAAGCATCCACCTTCAGAATGCCCCACAAGAGTAAAAAGCTGTTTGTCTCATCTTATGAATGACAGCATAGGGAAGACTGTGTGTGCCCTTATTGCCCCTGGATATGTGTATGAATATGTGTATAAATGCTATGAAACCCAGGCAAAGTCTCATCCCAGAGCCAAATCTAACTTCAGGATCAACTCATCTCTCTCTCTCTCTTTTTTTTTAACTGCTCAGGGTCCAGGATGTGCGTGCACACCTATGCATACACACAAGGCAGAGGAGAACATCGAATGTTCTGCTCTGTTACTCTCTTATTCCTTTGAGATGGGGTTTCTCGCTAAACCAGAGCTAGGCTGGCAGCTGGCAAGCCCCGATGACCCTACTGTCTCTGTTGCAACAGATGCTCCCTCTAAATCCAGGCACAGAGGGGTGCTTATATAGATGCTGGGCTGCTGTGGTGCTTTCTGGGTAACACAAAATCCAAGGCCAGGAGGTACCCCCAAGGTACCCTGAAGGGACAAAGGACTCGTAAATGGCTTGACACTTTATTCCCTCTGTGAAACCTTTGGGCCCAACACAGCTCTGCAGGCAGCCTGCCTCTTTGAATAGAAACCCCACCCCCACCCCCACCCCCGACACAGTGCTCTAGATAATATATGAATGTTCTTTACCTAAATCAGTCACCCAGCAAGGCCATCTTCTGATGCTCCAAGGCTTGATAGCCTTTTATCTCAGCCTGAGAAGATGCCAAAGTCAACAATAATGCCATCGCCACTGGCCTCCAAGAAAACACATCTGTCAGGGAGCCCGTGGTATGGACATAAGCTGAGGCTCAGAAAGAGTTTGTCTGACGCACATCCACAGGCCTAGTATCCTGGATCCGGACCCAGAAAACCCACCATGAAGACAGAGCTATGAAATGACTGGGAGATTGGAAGGATAGATGAATCCTGAGCAGAGGGAAGCCCCAGCAGGGCTGTGAATGCGGCCACCAAGTCAGCCCCTCCTGGCCATGGGACAGAAGCCACATCGGGAACCTTAACTAGAGAAGGGTTGGAGGATTCATGGATACCCCAAACACCCACTCCCCTTCCCTGAACAAGAGTCCTCTGTGATGGCTAGTATCATCCATTTGATAGAATCTAGAGATGCTCTCAGGGCATGTCTGGGAGGGAGTTAATTCGTTAATTGAGGTCAGGAAACCTATCCCAAATGTGGGCAGCCCCACCCCCATGGGCTGAGGTCCCTGGTTAAATAAAAAGGAGACAGTGAAGTGAGCATAAATATTCATCTCTCTCCCTCTGCTTCCTGACTGTGGATGCCATGTGAGCAGCTGCCTCATGATCCTGCCGCCATGCCTTCCCTGCCATGATGGACTGTGTGCCCTAGAACTGTGAGCCACAGGAAACCCCCCTCCCATAAGCTGCTTCTGTCACGCACTTGGGTCACCACAATGAGAAAAGTAACTAATAGGTCCCTGTATGTTATAAATTGTACCAGCCCAACTATTTGAACTCGTTTACTCAGGGATTAGAGTCTTCTAAGAGGAAATGATTGAGGGATCAGATTGGCCTATGGGCATTTGCCGGAGGGGAGTTGTCTTGATTGTTAATTGATGTAGGATGAGGGCCCAGCCCACTGTGGGTGGTACCATTCCCTAGGCAAGTGGTCCAGAACTGTATAAGAAAGCTAGCTAAGGAAGAGCAGGTGTTCCAGGTCACCACCAGCTACACCACAAGTTCAAAGCCAGCTTGGGTGGTCTCAAAACAAACAAACAAAAACAAAATAACATCACCAAAAACAACAACTAAACAACAATAACGAAAACAGGGGCTGGAGAGATGGCTCAGCAGCTAAGAGCATTGGCTACTCTTGCAGAGAGGACTTGGGTTCAATTCCCAACACCCACATGGCAGCTCACAATCATCCATAAATACAGTTCCAGAGTATCCAATGTTTTCCTCTGGCCTCCATATGCACTAGGCATGCAGTACCCATACATACACGACACAAAACACTCATGCACATAAAATAAAATTAAATCTTTAAAACAAGAAAAAAAAGAAAAAAAAGAAAGCTAGCTAAGCATGAGCTTGTGAGACTCCATAGTTCTTGCCTTCAGATACCTGGCTTGGCTTCCTTCAGCGATGGACTGTGACCTGGAAGCGTAAGATGGAATATTCCCCCAAGTAGCTTTTGGTCATGTTGCTTGTCACAGCAACTGAATGAAACTACCACAGTCTCCAAAGCAGAGGTGGAGCTCTTAGGAAGTAATTAGATCATGAGGACTCTGACCTTTTTAGAGGAAGTAGGTCAACAGGGGGCATGCATTTGAAATTTATACTTTTGTTTTTTACTCTCTCTGTTTCCAGGACACCATGGAGTGAGCGGCTTTATTTCCCTGGATGATCCATACCCTGATGTTCTCTGCCTCACCACAGCCTAAAAGCAATCCACCACAAAATGAGCCCTCCAAATCATGAGCCAAAACCATCCATCCTTTACATTGTTTTTCTTAGGGGACCAGCCAGCAAGATGGCTCAGAGGGTCAAAGTGCCTGCCACATAAGCCTAACAACCTGAGTTCAGTCCCTAGAAATCACATTTAAAAAACTGGGTGTGATAGTGTGCACTTGTAATCCCAGAGGCCGTGAAGCGAAGACAAGTGGATCTCTGGGGCTCATTGACCAGCCAGCCTAGCATACTTGAAAAGCTCCAGGCCAGTGAGAGACACTGTCTCAAAGGTGGATGGCACCTGAAGAACGACACAATGACACCCAAGGCTGACCAGTTGTCTCTACACGGACGTGATGCACGTGGGTGACCATCTCCCCACTCACCTTCACCTCCCAATTGTTGCATCCAGGAGAAATGAAAAGTGGGAGCTAAGGCCAGAGCAATAGAAGAAGGTTTTGTAATCCTATAGCCAAAGTCAAGCAAGAGACAGACACTCGCCTAGCATGATAATGTCCAGAAATTATGGCAGCAGGAAGCCATGAATCTTCTCCGCAGATCACTGCAATCTGTGAGTAGGAGATAAACTCTTGCGCTGTGAGGTGACTGATTTGTTGTTTAATCGAGTTGGAGATGAGCTTAGGAAACAGAAAGAAACAGAAACTTCCGCCCAGAGTGGAGGGCACCCTTTACTTCTCTGACTTGTAGGCTCCAAGGCTCCCTGGTTCCCAGCAGCGGTAAAATAGATGAAGACATTAAAAGTGATGAGGGGTAGGATAGCCCAGATAAGAAAATAACTCCAACCTGAGAAAGAAGGGAAGCAGACAGAGTGGAAGAAGAATAAATAAACAAGAGCTGGAGAAACAGGTCACTTGGTAAAGCGCTTGCCTTGAGAGCACAATCCGAGTTCAATTCCTAGAACCTATGTTTAAAAAGAAAACCAGGCATGCTGGTGTGCGCTGGAAATCCCAGCATTCGGGAGGTGGAGACAGGAGGATCCCTGAAATTCATAGACCAGCTAGCCTATGTAGGGAGTTCCAGATCAGTGAGAAACTGAGTCTCAAAAAGCAAGGTGGGTCTCGTGAGAAGGCTCAGCTGGTAAAGGTTCCAGCTGATGACCCGAGTTCCTTCCCCAAGACCCACATGGTGGAAGAAGAGACTGATTGCTTCAAGCTGTCTTCTGGCCTCCACGTGTAGGAAATGCATGCCCACTGCACACACACAGCACAAACTAAAGGAATAGGGGAGGGAGGGTGATGCATGAGATTGTCCTCTGGCCTACACACACACACACACACACACACACACACACACACACACACACAACGTGCACCTGCACACATACGTATACAAGAAAGAAACTGAGAAAACAGAGTCCAACTGGGAGACCCAGCTGGGTGTGGTGTGGACCAACTTGAAATCAAAGCGAGTGTGATGCTCTGCATGTGACCGTCAGAAGATTAGGCCTGATGTGAACAAACTTCTCTCCACCCCAGAGAGAACGCTGTCGACAGACCAAAGGAGTAATTGCACTCCAAGTCTATCTTGATGAACTAGTGAATTTATTAGGGTTACTTACAGGAGGGCAAGGGGGTGACCCACAAACAGCTGCATCATTAGCATAGGTGATAAATTCTCCAAACTGCACAGATAGGGGCCCCGTGTCAGTCAATCTTCTACCCCCTGTAGAACCAAGCAAGCTCCAAGAGTACACACAGCTGGGACAGAATTACCTGCAGCTGGTGTGGGAGGGCAGGAGGGAGAGCTGGCTGAAAAGTGAGGTAAGGGTCTGATGACCACCCCCCAACACCTTTATGTTGGTTGGTTTTTGTGACCTTGACACAGGCTAGAGTCGTTTGGAAAGAGAGAGCCTCGGCTGAGAAAATATCGCCATCAGGATGACACTGTGGGTGGGGTCATCCCTGGGCAGGTGGTCGTGGGTTGTATGAGAAAGCAAACTGAGCAAGCCATGGGGAGCAAGGCTTGCTGTTTTGCCCCATGTCACTCAATATCAGGCACCCCAAACACTAGTAGGGTCCGCTATATAAGAGTGAGTGAATCACTAGGGGAGAAGAACCTCCCCACAACCAAGAGATTCTAAAACCTAGAGCTAAAGGTGGAGACTTGGAGGGTTTGCTGCTGGTTCAAACATTTACAATATAAGGAACCAAAAAAAAAAAAAATCACCTAGGGAGTACAGTGCACTTTGAGAGCAGTGAGGATGGGCATCTTGTGGGCTGGGAAGACTTCCTGGAGGAGGTGGTGTTGATGTTTTTTTGAGTCCTGAAGATCAAGAATAAGAAGCACGTCCCTGAACCGCCTCCCACCTCCAGTACTAGGGAACAACTTCAGGTTCCCCTGGAACCCAAGAAAAGGACACGTTTGCTGAGCCACACTCTGTCATTGGAGACAGACTGTCATCCCCGAGTCCCCACAGCTCTCAGCCCTCTCACCTGAGTTCCCGGAGTGTTCCTTGGAGCTGCTTCCAAAGGGACTCCAATCTGACTGCTGGGGCTGCAAAGATGGATTAGCCACACAGCCACAGCCAGGAGATCTTCCACACTGACCTCACTCGGTCCTCGCAACCCACTGAAAGTGTGCGGGACCCTGGCTGCGGTGCCAGCTCCAACTTCGGGGGGCCGAGGAAGTGTGCCCGAGCTCTCTGGAGCCAGGCCAAGCCCTGCTGACCTACCAGGCACGTGGAGGTGGAGCTCAGGGATCCTGGCAAAAATCTCCGGTGTCTCATTAACTCCTAACAAGCCACAGAAGCAACTGGCTGAGGACAGCTAAGAGCCCAAGGCCAGGATCCGCCCTAGACTGCTGGGGCCTCATTGAGTTCCCTCCGGTTCCTATAGTCTGGTCCTGGTTAAACTGATGTGTTAAACATCAATTGTAGCTGGGTGCCCTGCCCCATTCCCAACCCACGAGCAATACACCTTAGGTAGGCTGGAGTCCTTTACTGAGACTTCACTTCACTTTTTCTAAACTTTTAAAAAATTTAATTAAAATTCACACCGCAAAACAATTCTTCCCTTTTAGAATTCATTTTTATTTATTCACTTGCCTTTTTTGGATTTTGTTTGTTTGTTTCTTGTTTTATTTTTTGTTGGGTTTTTGTTTGTTCGTTCGTTTGTTTGTTTTGGTTTTTTGGTTTTGGTTTTGGTGTTTCAAGACAGGGGTTTTCTGTGTAGCCTTGGCTGTCCTGGAACTCGCTCTGTAGACCAGGCTGGCTTTGAACTTACAGAGATCTGCCTGTCTCTGCCTCCTGAGTACTGGAATTAAAGTCATGCACCACCACCTCCCAGCTTGCTTTGTTAATTTTTGTAATGGTACTGGGAGTTGAACCCATGACAAAATTTCTACCACTGAGCCACGCCCCCTCCAGGCCCTCACTGGGTGATTCTAGGCCGTGCCTTGAACTCATCACAGGTCCCACGCTTGAACATGTCCCCCAGACCACCGTCTGGTTCTGAAAGGTAAAGCCATGTGTCTTGCCTTAGTTTTCAACTAGAATGTAGGTCCCTGCATCCCAAACATTTTAGCTTTCCACTTGAACCAAGCCTGCTCCGTGTATCCTGGATGTTGGCCAGCTTGTGGACAGCTAGTCCCTCAATAGATTTATACATAGAAATATTAGTGAGGAGACTGCTCACATACCTGGTCTCACTTTGATATTCCCTGCTGCAGAGAAGGCCTCCTGCCTGTTCCCATCTGCCAAGCCAGAGCTCACACTGGCCTCCAACAAATCCCATATGTCTATGCTAATGTGAGTCAGCAACCTGTCCCTAAGGCCAGCGCCATCAGTCAGAGCCATCAAAAGTCCCAAAGAACTCATGTGACTGTGAAATGTCCCCCACAGGCTCATGTGTTTGAACTCTTCATTCCCAGCAGATGGCACTGTTTGGGGAGGTTGTGGAACCTTTAGGGGGTGGAGTCTTGCTAGAGGAACTGGCTCACTAGAGGTGGGCCTTGAGGCTTTATATAGACTGGCTCCACTTCCTGTTCGAGCTGTACTTCCTGACTGTGGCTATAGCATGGCAAGCTGCCTTCTGTACCAGGATGGATTGCATCCGTCAGTAAGCTGTTCCTTCCCTCGAGTTTCTTCTTACTGGGAATTTGGACGAAACAACCAATAACTAGTACACATTCCGAAAGTTAATAACACAGTTTTTGTATGAGTTCAGAATGAATGTACAACAAAAACATGTTTTTTTAACTTTAAAGTTGCACTTATTTATTGTGTATGTATGTATATGTATACACACACACACACACACACACACACACACACACACACGATCCCACACATAACACAGTATGCATATGGAGGATCATAGGACAACTTTTTTTTTTTTTTTTTTGGTTTTTTTTTCGAGACAGGGTTTCTCTGTGTAGCTTTGCGCCTTTCCTGGAACTCACTTGGTAGCCCAGGCTGGCCTCGAACTCACAGAGATCCGCCTGCCTCTGCCTCCCGAGTACTGGGATTAAAGGCGTGCGCCACCACCGCCCGGTTCATAGGACAACTTTACGGGAGTGGGTTCTCTCCTGCTACCATGTGGACCCTGGAATCAAACTCAGGTCAGGCTTTACCCACTGAGCCATCTCACCAGCCCATATTTAAGTTATTCTTGACAGGAACAAAAAACTGGGTAAAGAGATTTCACAAGTTATAACTGTCAAGCACAGTGGCCCATGCCTTTAATCACTGCACTCAGAGAACGGAGGCAAGTGTATCTCTGTGAGTTTAAGGCCAGCCTGGTCTACATAAATAAGTTCCAGGCCAGCCAGGGCCCCATCGTGAGACCCTGTCTCAAAAAAATTCTTTTTAAGTTATAAATGCCAGGCATGGTGGCACATGCCTCCAACCCCAGTTCTTAGGAGGTTGAGGCTGCTGGATGGTGACAATTTTAAGGACAATAAGGCCTACATATCAAGACTATATCTCAAAAAAAAATATAACTAAAGCTGTTGCAGGATATTTGATCACACTTGTGAACCCCGAGATTGTAATAATTAAGTAAAATTAACCACAGGTTGAGAGGCAGAGCAAGTAACCAGTGACTGGAAGTAACCATAGAGTGTGAGGGGAAGCCGGGAGTTCAGAGAAAGAGAGGCACAGGAAGTAGAAGGGAGGAACATCCGGTTTGGAGGAATTTTGTTTTCAGACAGAATGGGAGAGGGTGTTTTTCTGAGACCATGGCAGAGGAGGAAAGTCATTGGCTTCTTTCTCTGCCTCTCTGAGCTAGCAGGGTTTTGCCCCAACATCTGGCTCCCAAGTCTTTACTGGTAAAAAATAAAAGGATAGAAATTGAGTTAAAACAACATTTGTCTCCCAACGGGGAGACAGCTGAGAGCGAGGGCTCTCCAGGCCATGGACACAGCAGCCAGGCGGTGGCTGTGGAGACAAGGTCAGCAGCTGAGGCAGTGGTCAGATCGGGTGTAGCCACTGAGCAGCAGAGATAAAAACAACATAAAGCTGATTCAAAAAACTGTTTCAGGGGCTGGAGAGATGGCTCAGTGATGAAGAGAGCTTGCTACTCTTCCAAAGGACTCAATTTGGACTCCCAGTACCCTTACCAAGCAGCTCACAACCTCCTGTAACTCCAGCTGCAGGGGCTCCAACACCCTTCACAGGCACCTGAACACATGTGCTCATACACATATATAAAAATAAAATCTTTTTTTTAAAGCATTTGAGATGGACATAGTGGTGCATATCTAGATTCCCAGCACTGGGAGACTGGGACAAAGGATGAGTTGAAGGCCAGCCTGAGCTACACAGGGTGACTCAGTTAAAAAAAACATACTTAGCTACTGAGAGCCTGTCTCAAAAAGGAAGCAATTGAGGAAGACAACTGGTGTCAACCCTTCGCTCCCAACGCACGTGATCATAGGGAGTATACCACACACATACCCAAAAAGCCTTTGAAGAATGTAGTTCTAAGTTTTTGGGGGAAAAAAAAAGAACAAAGCTGTTAGGATAAATACTGAGCAATTTAGTGACCTTACAAGACATTCTAAGGCCATAATAATGGCAGTTATCATTTCTACCAGCCAAAAGTCAATCCTGTCTCCACCAAGAAAAAGAATTACCAAGTTAACATGTGAACCCCACAATGTCTGAACTTTCAATCTATGATGAGTAGTGCATCAAAGACAGGTACATTCCTTTATTAGTATCCTTGGCAGGGGGCAGGGCTTGTTAAACAGCACCCCCATGTAACATCGGAGGATGCCTGTCCTTTGCCTTATTCTTGTAGCTTGGATTTGATTTCCCTTAACTCCATGGATTGGTTGAGAAGCTAAGATCTAGAGAAAATGCCTCCAAGACATGAATCTGCAGTGCTTAGCATCCTGAAGCCATACCCCTCACGCCCTATAGGGATAGTGTCTGCATAAGGGGCAGGAGTTTAAAAGCTCCCTAAGGGGTTGGGGTTGTGTAGACTAGCTGGAGATGGCTTGCCTACCATGAAGGAAGCCCTGAGTTCAGTCCCCTCTACTGCTAAACAGGCATGATAGCATCCCAGCATTCCAGAGTCTAAGGCAGGAAGATCAGAAGTTCAAAGTCACCATTGGCTACACATTAAGTTCAAGGCCAGTCTAGACTATATGAGTCCCTGTTTCGAGATGGGGTGGTAAATGAGTTGTTGAGCACTTTTCCAGCCCATCTCTTGACACGTCTACAAATGTGTATGGCATTCTGACCTGAAAAGTCTCTTGAGCACACTGATTTCTTCTATGCTTAACTTCGACCAAGCTACATTATTCCCTAATCCTAAAATACCCACCCCAAAATGGTCATCTTTATTAACCCTTGATTTACATCATGGCACACACACACCAAGGAATATTTTCTTCCTTGGTTCTCTCCAATCCGGGGAATCAAACATCTGTACAATGTCTGTTGATGGTTAATCTTGAATGCCAACTTGATTGGCTTGAGAAATACCTGGGAGATTTGTTGAGCACACCTCAATGTGTATCAGTGAGGGTGTTACAAGAGATGACTAAATCCTGGGAGCTCTATTCTGTCTAATCAATGGCTTCTTCCCTTAATAGATTCATAATATGGTGACATATGGGACAGGTGGTAAAAGGAGGAGGTGAGGCTAATTGGAGGAAGCAGGTTACTGGGGACATGTCCTCAGGGCTATATTTTGTCCAGGTCCCTTCCTGTCTCTTTCTGATTCCTGGCTGAAATGACGTGAACTGCTTTTTTTCTGAAAAGTCCTCCCCACCATGACAGATGGAATCTTCTGAAACACAAATACATAATTCTTGCCTTTGAGCTGTTTATGCCCAGAATTTTGCCACAGCCATGAGAAAAGTAACAAAATATCCAATTTTTTAAAAATAAAATCTTTTTTTAAAGCATTTGAGATGGGCATAGTGGTGCATATCTATAATCTATAATGCCATATAACCAATGGCAAAGTTTCCATGTGCACCAAGCTTTGTTCTAAATCATTTATTGGTATTACCCAACTTAAGCCTTTCAACAAAGTTAAATATAGACAACTCCATCCTGGGTTGTTTTGTTTTGTTTTTTTCATTAAAAAAAAGTAAGATTCTGGAAAATGGAGTGATTCTCCAAATGATCATGTGACTGGAAAGTGGTCAAATCAGGATTCAAATGAAAATATCTCTCTCCTCCCCTTCCCTCATTTTCTCCCTCAAAACCCCCTCTTCTCATCCCAGGTTGCCTGGCTTTGAACTTGCTGTGTAGCCAAAGATGACTTTGAACTCCAGATCCTCCTGCCTCTACCTCCCGAACTAATGTTATGATTACAGGCATATGCCACCATGCCTGGTTTATTTGGTCCTGGGGCTGGCAGACAGGGCTTCATGCCTGCCACACAAGTATTCTGCCAATGGAGATATATCCCCAACTCCTAACACAGTTCCTCCACTATATTATATGTCAGAAAAAAATCAAATCAATACTTCCAAATAACACAATCAAAATAATCAATAGTGAGAGTATAAAGTATACAGTAGGTACATTAGCATGTCCCTAAGCCCTAATGTGTTGAACAATTCTTCACAAGTTTTAGTAAACTCGTGAAAATGTATGTGAGTTCTTAGTAAAGTGTGTCTTCATATATTTTACCCAGTTTGATTGAGGTTTCTTGCTGAGATTCAAAAGTTCTTTATAGAGGCTAGACAGATGGCCCACTGGATAACACTTGCTGCTTTTACAAAGGACCCAAGTTCAGCTCCCAGGACCCAGTGGTTCACAAACACCTGTAACTCCAGCTCCAAGGAATCTGATACCTTCTTCTGGTCTCCATGTGCACCTGCACACACACATGTACAAACTCCCACATATACTTGTAATTTTCAAAACACTTAAAATGTCTTTCTATTCTGAATGAAAAGGTTTTGTTGCTATTGTTTCGTTTTGCTGGCAGTCTCATGTAGCCCAGGCTTGCTGTGGGATATCTTTCTGTATGCTGTGAATATTTGTTGCTCTGATTGGTTGATAAATAGAGCTGCATTGACCTGTGGCAGGGCAGCTTAGAGACAGGTGGGAAATCCAAGGAGAGAGACAGGAAAGAGAAGGGCAGAGGTGAGAGAGACGCCAGCCTGCTGCCCAAGGAGCAACGTGTAATGGGACGCAGGTAAAGCCACGGAACATGTGGTGATACATAGATTCATAGAAATGGGTTAATTTAAGATGAAAGAGCTAGCTAGCAAGAAGCCTGCCATGGGCCATACAATCGGTAATTAATATAAGCCTCTGAGTGATTATTTTATAAGTGACTGAGGGACTGCGGAGCCGGGCAGGACCAGAGAAACTTGCAGCTACACAGGCTGGCTTTTAAACTTGCTGTATAGCCAAGAATGACCTTGAGTTCCTGATTCTCCTGCCCCCACCTCCAGAGTGTTGGGATGCTGGGTGTGTGCCACTGTACCTGGCAAGATCCAAAAGTTCTATAACATATGCTTTGTGAATATTTTCTCCTCAAAATGACATTCCCTTTGCCTTTTCCTTCTCTCAACAGTATTTTGTAGATGGATGAAATTTTCATCTGGGTGGACTCTGATTTATTTGTTTACCTTCTATTTCCCTCTACCCTAGAGTGCTTTTCTTTCCACAGCGCTCTGCACCAGCTTTGATAGATTCCTTGAGCAAAGGCATTTTATGGCATATGCCCCACCTTGTCCAGAGTATCCAAGACCATCTGAAACCTGGATGAAGCTGCTTCCCATTGGAAGACATCAAGGATGCTGTAACAGAGCAGTTATGTGGAGATGACTGACAGCTCCTGGAAATTCCAGGGTGACTTCATGTGACAAATTGCAGCCCATGGGCCAGGAAAAGTGACATGAGTCACGTCTTCATTAAGACCTCTTGAGGTTCTCAGAGACAGTGAATGACCACATCACACCCTCAGCCTGAACCTGCTGGCAATCTAGGGACATGCCTGTCCAAACCTCCCAGCTTTCAGATGGTATCAGCTTACAGCTTTCAGATGGTATCAGCCTACAGCATCCCACTGCAGCATCCCAGGCTGCTCTTCCAGTTTCTGTTCTGTTCAGTTACTTTGCTTATAACTGTAACAAAGTCACTGACCAGAGCAACTTAAGAAAGGTTTACTGTAGCTCAAGGACCCAGGGTGCAGTCCATCATGGTGGCGAAAACACAGTGACAGGAATGGGAAGAGACGGCATCCACAGTCAGGAAGCAGAGAGAGATACATGCTGGTGCTCAGCTCACTCTCTCCTTTTTAACTCAATCTTGTGCTGCCCACATTGGTGGTGGGTCTTGCCACCTGAACGCCGTCATTTAAAAACTCCTTCAAAGATTTGTTTCCAGGGTGAATCTACCTTCTGTCTGTTGAGCTGACATGATCAACAGGAACCAAACTATTCATTCATTCCACACAAGAGTACTAAACACCTACCAGACGCCAGGAGCTGTCTAGGGTGCTGGAGGTAGAGAAAGTTAGCAAGGTAGAAAGGGGCTTCCGACCATTGTTATGTTCTGTTGTGGGCAAGAGAACAAACCAGAAGTGCATGCATAAATGTGAGGTTATAGGTGGGGGCTGGAGGAAGGGCCAAGCAGGTGGAAGTGCTTGCAACACAAGCCTAAAGACCTGAGTTCAAGTCCTGGGGGGGTCACAGTGAAAGGAGAGAACCGACTCCACAGAGTTGTCTTCTGACCTTCATAAGCACACCATGGCAGACATCCGTATGCTCACACACATGTTCACACACATAAATGCACACATTAAGGAACACACCTGCATGCACACACCCACATGCTGAGAGAGAGGAAGAAAGAACAGTTGGGATAAATGCTAAAGGGAAAAGTTGATGGTCGGGTGTGGCACACACCTGTAACCAAAGTGTAACCAGCTTTCTGGGACCTCCAGCCCCCAAATCATGACATGGAGACTTATTATTAATTATGAATGCTCGGCCTTAGCTTAGGTTTGCTTCTAGCTTGCTTTTTGTTTTCCTTTAACTTAAATTAACCCATTTCTATTCATCTAAGTACTGTCCATCCTGCTTTCCTGCTTCCTCTGTGTCTGACTGGCTGGCTGGCCCCTGGCTGTCTGTCCAGCTCCCCTTTTCTCTTTGCCTGCCAGCCCTGCCTATCCCTCCTCTGTCTAGCTATTGGCCATTCAGCTTTTTAATAGATCAATCAGGTGCCTTAGGCAGGCAAGGTGAAACAGCAACACATCTTTACATAGTTAAATGCAGCATAAACAAAAGCAACACACCTTTACATAGTTAAAACAATTACTCTATTCCACAACATCATAGCACTTGAAGGACAGAGGCAAGAGGACCAGAGGTTCAAATCCACCCTGGCTACAGGCGAACCTGTCTCAAAGAACCAAAAGAACAAAAGAAAGGGAGGGTCATGTCCTTAGACTGTGTGTGAAAAGGTTCTGAGGGCTGAGATGGGAGTGGTGAGGTTATCATGGGAGTCAAGAACACGTCAGACTGAAGCCACCAGATCACAGAACAAGGTAGACAAGCAGATGTTGCTGGAGACCATAGTTTTCTCCTTCTCACTGTATTTCCCCAAATGTCCTCTCCTATTCTCCTTTTGTTTCTGAGACAGAGTTTCATGTTGCCCAGGTTGGCCTTGAGCTCACTTATAGCTGAAGATGACCTTGAACTCCTGACCTTGCACGTACAGAGTGATGGGGTGGCAGGTGCGTACCAGGACATTGGGCCCATACTCTGCCTTTTTATCCCTTCACATGTTTCTTATAGAAAGATAAGGTTTTTATTTTGATGACCATCAATGAAATGGAATTAAAAACACCAGAAACATGCCCACATTTATATAGACAATTAAATTTCAATGAGGAAAAAAATCAATAGAAAGAAGTGAGGCTGGGATTTTCAATAAATAATACATTATCTTAATTACCAAAGCTTTATAGTACATCTGGAAAGAAATAATTTTCCAACTTCAGTTTTTCATTTCCAATATGGATGTCTTTTATTTCTTTTTATTATCTTATTACACGGACCAGAACTTCTGGTAAAATATTGAATAAGAGAGCTGGAGAGGAGGCTTAGCATTCAAGATGGCTTGCTGCTCTTGCAGAGGATCTGAGTCCAGTTTTCAGCACCCATAACTCTAGTTCCAGGGTATCTGATGCCTCCTTTGACACCCACACACATGTCACACACACACACACACACACACACATTCATGTAAGGAATAAATTACACATTCATGAAAGTAAAATATAAAACAAAATTTTAAAGTGCCCACTTTCTTCTTCCAGTTTTTAAATGGACGCATAAATGCATCTCCTAGGTTAAAGGTATTATCTTTTATTCCTAGCTTTCAGAGAGTATTTTTCAGGAATTATGGAAAACTTTGAGCTACGTGTATTAAGATTAAGGGCTGGGAAGATGGAGCGGTGGATAAAGTGTTTGCCTTGATCAGTAGCACCCACGTTAAGCCAGGGCCAGGAGCACGTGTCTATAACCCCAGCAGGCCTACAGCAAGGGAGGTGGAGACAAGAGACCCTCTCGAAGCCCCTGTGGAGTGCACAGCACATCAGCAAAGGAGCCCTGTCCCAAACACGAGGGAAGGCAGGGCCAACACCTGAGGTTGTCCTTGGATCGCCACACCCATACCACAGTGCACAAACACACACACACACACACACACACACACACACACACACACACAATGCCTTCACCATGAGCATGTGGACACCCGTATTACACACTTAAGCAAGCTGACTTAGGTCTAGATTCCCTGATTCCCTAGTGTGAGGCAGAGTCAAGAAAGATGCTATTGTATTTCGGATCTGAAGCTGGTGTTTTGAACAGCTGGTTTGTGATGGGCTCTGTATGTGTGCCTGTGCGTGTGTGCATGTGGTGGACAGAGATCAGTCTGGGGTGTCATTCTTCAAGAGCACTCCACCTTGTTTCTGAGACAGGATCTCTCACTGGCCACGAGCTTGCTGATTAGGTTAAGCGGACTGGCTGGTGAGTCCTAAGGATCTACCTGTCTCCACCCCCTCGGCACTGGGATTATAGGTGTGCACCACCACATTGGTTTTTACATGTTTTTACAGGAGTTTTACATGGACCGAGCTATTACCTGAGTTCCAGTGGTGCTGCTTTGAAAGCTGTGGCGCCTATTAGAGGTGGGGCTTCCCTGGCAGGAGGGGGTCTCTGAAGGTGGGCCTACCGGCTCCTCTCCTCAGCTTCTTGGTCAGCCATGATGTGAATACCTTCTGCCTCATGCTCCCACCACATGGAGACACTTCCACTGCCGTGCCTTTCTGTAATGCACGTGTATTGGTAAACTGCCACGCGCTGTTTGAATGCACTGAGACACTGGCTCTGGAAGTGGGACTGCGTGTGCGTGCAGACACACACACACACACACACACACACACACACACTAAATAAATCATAGATAGATAGATAGATAGATAGATAGATAGATAGATAGACAGATAGACAGATAGATAGATAAATGTAATTTTAAAAAGCAGAATGTACTGACACACAGGATTCCAGTGCTGCAGACAGAGATAGGCAGATACCTGGAGCTCATGGGCAGTCAGCCTATTTAGTGAGTTCCAGATCCCAGTGAGAGGAACTCTGAAAAATAAATAAAAGGTGGACAGTGCCTGAGGAACAACAGCTGAGGCTGATCTCTGGCCTCTACATACATGCACACATATACCTATACATACATGGGGGGGGGGCCTGACCCCACTTTTTCCCCCAGGGTACTCTTGAACAGGGAGAAATGAGGAATATATAGATATAAATATTGAGGAGAGAGAAAGATAGAAACATAGGATAGCCTCGGGAGGGCCTGGGTCCAAACCCACTGGCCCCTTCTGTCTCTTCTAAAGGGCTTTTAAAGGAATGCCAAGGGGTGGAGCAAAAGACCTCCCCCCAGCACAGCCAAGTGCAGACCATCCCAGACACCCGGTGACCACACACGTGGTCAAGTCATCCCCTCATGCAACCCTGCTGTGTAAAGCAAGCTCTGATCTCACTAGGAAGCTTTTGTGGGCTCCCACATACATGCGACTGCACACACACACACACACACACACACACACACACACACACACACACTATGAGCATGTGCACTCACAAAAAGGCAAGAAGGAAGGTTGTGAGGGGAGGAAATATTCAATCCATGCTCCAGAACCAGCCTTCACATGCAAAAGAAGGCATTATCACGTGTTGGGATGATGGTCCCACTGCAGCCCGACTCCATACGCGGCCGCAGCTGGCTGCATGCAAATTCCTTCATGGTAGAATCTGAACCCACACCCTTGTTTAGTGGTCCCCCCTTCAAGGGCTACTGGATGAATAGACCCTAACATCCTTGAGGATCAGCGAGTCCACACACAAGGCCATCTAGCTCTCTGGATACCAACGGACACCACCCCAATAAAATTTCCTCTCTTTAGGGAGGACAGAAAAGGGCCACAGACCTCCCGGAGCTGGAGTTACAGGCAGCGGTGACCAAAAGCAACATGAGAGAAGATGAGTTTGTTTCGGTCGACAGTCTGAGTCCATCACGGCAGCAGGAGCAGCTGGTCACACTGTGCGCAGTCAAGGATAAAAGATGGATGCTGGTGCTCAGCTTACTTTCTTATTCAGACCAGGACCCCAACCCATGGGATGGTGCTGCCCATACTTAGAATGGGTCTTCCTACCTGAATAAAAGACAATCTAGAAACTCCCTCACAGACATGCCCAGAGATGCATTTCCACAGCGATTCTAAATGCAATCAAGTCGACTGTGGGGGTCTGAATAGGAATGGCCCCCATAGACTCATGTGTTGGAGGGCTTGGTCCATCAGGGAGTGGCACTATTAGGAGGTGTGGCCTTGTTTGGAGTAGGTGTGGCCTTGTTGGAGGAAGATCTCCCATATTGATGGAGTAAGATGGTATCTTCCAGAAATGGTTTTTGTCTATGTTTGAATTCCACATAGACCCCAATAAGAACCTCTGAGGACTTGGGACTCTGGCAAGTGGAAGATCTCCAGGCAACACAGCCATTTGCACCACGGTCTCTATGAGGAAAGGATGAAACAAGGAGACAGGAAATGGCTCTGATGGCAAGAGCACTTCCTGATCTTCCAGGAGACCCGAGTTCGGTCCCAGCATCCTCTCTGAGTGATTCACAACCACCTGTTACTCCAGCTACCAGGGAATCCAATGCCTCTGGCTTCCATGGGCACTGTACTCATACACACACACACACACACACACACACACACACACAATTTAAAATATGAGTAATTTTTAAATAAAAAATCCTTTCAAAGAAAGAATAAAACAGTAAAGCAGTCAGATGTGGAAGTGCATGTCTGTGATCTCAGCACTCAAAGACGAAGGCAGGAGGATTGTGTGTTTGATGGCCAACCTGGGCTACACAAAAAGACGATCTCAAAGATAGCAAAGCAACACAAAAACATTAAAAACAAGAAAAGAAAATGAATAATCAGCTGGGAGGGCAACCATAAAGTACAACCAAATGTTAACCAAAAGAAAAAAAAAAAGGTCCTGTAGTGCAACAGCTTGAGTTGGGGAGACTTGATTTCATTTCTTCTCTGTTGTGCTCCCCTGAACACATCGCCCATCTTCTCTGAACCTGGAACCCCCTCTTTGCGGTAAGAAACGATGATCTCTAACTCACAGTATTGTTCCAAAGGTGACGTCACAGCCCCCAAGAACTATCTTATTTAAAACAGAATGGTAAGATGGCTCGGCCAGCAAACCGCTTGCTATGTGTACGTGAGCACGAGGTGCTGAGTTCGATCCCAGCACCCATGTAAAAAGCTGGGCATGGTCTCCCATATCTATAAAGCCCAGTGTTGGGGAAGCAGAGGTAGTTCGAAGCCCTGGGCTCACTGGCCAGCCAGCCGAGCCTACTAGGTCACTGAGAGACTCTGCCTTAAAAAAAAAAAAAAGAAATCAAGGCAGACATCCCCATCCCACGTGGAACAGCATTGGAGGTTGACCTCTGCCCTCGAAATGTACAAGCACACACACGTGCACACAGACCCACCCACCACACACCCTCCCCCACACAAAAAGAAGGGGTGTCTTAGAGAACCCAGAGGAATCCCGGAAGCTCTTCAGTAACCAAACTGCCTAAGACAGGAGTGGACTTTCGAAGAATTATGCTCGTGAGTCCTGAACTGGATCCATTAATACTTTCCAATTATTTTAGTAAACATTAGAATGGCTTTTTAATCACTAACTACTGTTTCTCTGTCGGTACTTCAGACCTCAAGATTTATTTGAGTTCCACACTCATAAATAATTGAAATTTATTTTTATCCTGTGCAATTAAAAGAATTCGTATAGCCTTAGAATAGAAAGGTCAGAACATCACACCCTCTGGGGGCGGGTGAAACGGCTCAGCAGTTAATAGTGCTTGCCGAACTCGAAGAGGACCCAAGTTCCATTCCCAGTATTCACACTGGGCGGCTCACAACTACCTGTAACTCCAATCCGAGGGAGATCCGATGCCTTCTTCTGACCTCCAAGGACAACATACTCAATGCACACAAACCCACACACATATTTAAAATGAAATAAAAATCTTTAAAAAATTATATGTTATCTGTAAACTTATGCAGTCACTGTGTAAATCAGTATGGAGGTTTCTTTAAAAAAAATACTAAAATTAGAACTACATATATGACCCAGCTACCCCACTTCTGGGAATTACTTGAAGGACCCTAAGTCACAGACCACAGAGATATCTGCACATGCATGTCCATTGCTGCCCTATTCACCATAGCCAAGAGATGGTAGCAGCCCCGATACCACCAACGGACAGACAGGTCATTGGTGGGTGTATGTACACAGCGGAGATCTATTCAGCCACAGGGAAAAATGAAATCACACTTGCAAGGAAGTGGATGGAACTGGAAATGACTATGTCAAGGGACATAAGCCAGACCCAGAGAGGCAGGGACAACCTGAGTTCTCTTAGATCTTAAAATGCATGTGTGTGGATTTTTTAAAGTGAATATTACATTCTCTTTGGCGTACTGTTTATGAGGGTATTTTTTTTTTTCACTCACATACAATGTGATAGAAGTGATGGGCTTTGGAGTCTTCAGAAACTCTTGGGACTAAAATCTGGAAAGAGGCTCAGGGTGATGGCTCAGTGGGTGAAGGTACTTGACAACCTGAACTTGATCCCCGAGACCCACATGGTGGAAAGAGAGAACTGATTCCCACGAGCTGTCCTATGACCTCCATATGCACATCATGGTATGTTCATGCACACACAAACATACTAAATAAATAATTTTTAATTAATAAAATATACAGTATGATTTATTAAATAACCAAACACTTTGATCAATTTATTTATTTCTTCTTTTTTTAAGTACTGGGGGTGGAACCCAGGACCCTGTATATGCTAGGCAAGTGCTCTCCCACTGAGCCACAGCTCCAGACAACATATGTGTTAGAGAATGACATACTTTCCAACTCTACTGTGCACATATATACATGCATACTATATCCATACATGTGCACATAAATCAGATAACTATCACACCCTACTGACAAATATATCTATTTTTTTTATTTAAAATCAATGTATAGTGACAGTCCAAATTCCTTCCCCGAGGGCTCAAGGCACCCTGTGGAAAAGAAAGTGGAAGATTCTAAGAGCCAGAGGGGAGGGAGGACACCAAGGAAACAAGGTCTTCTAAACAAAACAGGACCAAGGCACACAGACTGTTGCTGCATGCTCAGGGCCTGCACAGGTCTGCTCCAGATGGGGCCCCAGCATTGAGAGGGGAAATGGACACAAGCCCCCATCACCCTGACCCAAAAGCTATCTCTGGTTGACAACCACTCGCAAAGGAAAAATTGGTTTTCTCTAACGGAGTCTCACCGGGGATACAAATCACTCCTAATGTCAAGCCCCTTGCCCAGCAGTGGACAGCCAACAGGAAATGAACTCAATGGCATCTTCGGAGGTTCTTTGTCTCATAATGCTTGGTCGGGACCTTTGTTTTTTTGTTTTTTTTTGGGGGGGTGCATATATATTGTTTCAGGTTGTATGTTTTTTATGAGATGTCTGTGTATGTGAACATGTGTGTCTCTGCATTTTTATGTGTTTCTTGTGGTTTTTTTTCCTTTGGCTCTTTTTCTTCTGTCTGCTTAGTCCTGTTTGTTTTTGTTTTATCTCATTTTATTTTATTATTATTTTAAGATGCCTGTTCGTTTTCTAATGAGAGAGCAAAAGAAAGAAAGGAAGGAAGGAAGGAAGGAAGGAAGGAAGGAAGGAAGGAAGGAAGGAAGAGAGGGAGGGAGAGAGAGAGAG
>CABHPQ010002182.1:46647-74186 GCA_902168405.1 Peromyscus aztecus
AAAAAAAAAAACAGGGGGATGGAGACCAAAAGAGGGCATCAGATCCCCTAGAGCTGGAATTACAGGGAATTGTGAGCTGCCCACCACGGATGCTGGGAACCAGAGCAAACCAGAGGACCTCAGTTTGGTTTTCAGAACCCACAAGGGGTGGTTCACAACCACTTTGTTGGACCTGACTATCCTCCAAGCCAAATAACCTCTATGTTGGGGAGTTCAGATATGCCCATTTGCAAAAGATCATCCTAGCTGGGCTCCTTGGCTGTTTATATCCCTCACAGAAGAGTAGCCAGGGTCACCAGACCCTCACCTGAGCCTCCAGCCTCTCCCTCCCCCTCCCCCCTGTTGCATACAACTCTGCCCTAACTGAACATGGCCTTGGGGAGGGTAAAGATTAGGGGATCCATGCTTCATTTATGCGGCTTCAGGAAAGATATCATCCCCTTTTGGTATGCCCTTGATGGGGTGCACCCACGCTCCAGTAAGTAACCCCTCATCTATGCTCTATTGGGAAGCCCAAGAAACTCATCGGACCCCCAGAGGGGACTTTGTGGAATCATGCCTCAGTGTGGGGACTTTAGGAGGAAGTGTAGACATTGTTTACATCAACTGGCGGGAAGGAATTTTAGCAACGAGGCTTTGACTTCGGCTCTTATAGATCTGACGCCCTCTTCTGGCCTCCTCAAGCACCCGCACACACTTGCACACCCACACAGAGACACATAAATACACATAATTAAAAATAAATTTTTCGTTGGTGGCGCACGCCTTTAATCCCAGCACTCGGGAGGCAGAGGCAGGCGGATCTCTGTGAGTTCGAGGCCAGCCTGGGCTACCAAGTGAGCTCCAGGAAAGGCGCAAAGCTACACAGAGAAACCCTGTCTCGAAAAACCAAAAATAAATAAATAAATAAATAAATAAATAAATAAATAAATAAATAAATTTTTAATGCCATAGTGATATCTAATACCTTGTATGCTAATTTAATAAATTAAAAATATATACTCAAAACATTTGGAGGCAAACCTGGATGCGGAGGTGCATGCTACCATCCCAACTACCCAGGAAGCTGAGGAAAGAGGATGAGAAGTTCAAGACCAGCCCTGGCCAGTGAGCAAGACTCTCTCAAGAGGAAAAATAAAAATAGGTCATGGACTTCAGTCCAGTGGTAGAGCACCTGCCTAGTAAAACCAAAGCCCTGGGTTCGATCCCCAGTATCAAAAAAGAAAACTTCTGTGACTGCTCTGTCTGGCTGGGTAGGTCACGAATCCCATGTTATTCATCCTTCTTCCTGCTCTCTCTGTGATGAGACTAGCATCACAAATCTCTCGCAGGCCCAAATGGATGATGGATTATGAAATCTATAAGACTAGTCCTTCAAACTGGAGTGAAACACAGGTACCGCAAAATGGATGACATCTAAGGCTTCCTCCCCGTTCCCCAACCTCTCTCCCTCTCCTTCTCCTTCCCTTCTCCCTCCCTGCAAGAGGATCTCACTATGTGTAGCTGGCCTGTAGACCTTCCCTGTGTAGACCAGGATGGCCTTGAACTCATAGAGACCCTCCTGCCTATGGCTCATGAGTTCTGGGATTGTAGGTGTGCACTCCCAACCCAGCCCTGACTCCCTTTTTAAACAAGATTGGCAGCACATTGTCTTTCCATGAGTACAGGCTGTCACTTAGTCCTTTGTATGCCTGTCTATCTGTAACTCTCTGGATCCTTCCAGAGCAGCTGACAGTCATCAGCCTTTCCTTATCTCACCCCCGCCCCCAACATACACATGGAGTGTATGGGTGTGGTGGTTTGAATGAGAATGTCCTCCACAGGCCCATGTAGCTGAACACTTGGTTTTCCAGTGGGTGGCGCTGTTTGGGAAGGTTATGGAACCTTCGGTAGCTACAGCCTTGTGGAAGGAAGTACGTCACTAGGGGCGGGCTTTGAGGGTTTATAGCCTGGTTCCATTTCCTGTTTTCCCTCTCTCCCTCCCCGCTTCCTGTGTATGGATCAAAATGGGACCAGCCAGCGTTCTGCTGCTGTTGCCGTGTCTTCCCAGCCATGATGGACATTTCTGAAACCATAAACCAAAAGAGACCCTTTCTTCCTGAAGTCGCTTTCTTCAGGGTCATCTATCTCAGCAATAGATAAGTAACTAACATGGTGGGGAGCCAGCCCCACAGCTGTGAGGTCACAGAAACAGAGTGAGACGGTGGTTATTACCAAAAGTAAAAGTTCCCAAAAGATACCTGAAGAAAGACAAAGCAGGAGATTCTGCAAACGAGAAGTAAGTAAGGCCAATGCTTTAGGTCTTTGGTTTTCGGGGGTGGGGGTCACTCAAAGTCAGTAGGGGGGGGGGGTGGAGAGCTGGCTCAGCAGATAGGAATGCTTACTGCCTAGTCATGAGTGCTGTACTTTGGATCTCAGCATTCATGCAGAGATGACTCAGGGTGTAGAACACTAGCTGTATAAACCCCACCTGAGCTCAGAACCCACACACACTCATACATACACACCGCATAAATAACAAAATATTCAAATTAATTTTTTAGCTAAAGATGTCGCTTCCTAGCAGCCATGAGGCCCTGGGTTCCATCTGAGCACCACATTGGGCATAGGGGTGCACATCTCTAATCTTGGTGCTTGGGAGCTGGAGGCTAGAGGATTAAAAACTCAAGATCACCCTGGACTACATGGGGAGTTCAAGGTCAGTTTGGGTTTCATGAGGTCCTATCTCAAAAACCAAAAACAGGGCTGGGAGGATGGATCCATGGGTAAAGCATCTGCTGTGCCAACCCCAGGGCCTGAGTTCAGATCTGAGTTCCCCAGAACCCATGCAGTAGTCCGTTTACCTGTAATCCCAGCCCCACGGTGGGGACATGGGAGGCAGAGACAGGAGACTGGAAGCTAACCTGATGTACACACTGGTAAACCATAAGAGAGCCTGCTTCAAGGGGGAAGGTGAGGACCAGCATCCGAGACTGTCCTTGGACCTCCTCATACATACCATGGTATACACACACACACACATATATCAAATAAAATACAAAAGTTTTTAATAACGGACTGGAGCATCAGGACCGTAGAGGGTGAAGAAGTGGGTCACCTGGTATCTGACTTTGGAAAGTGTATCTTCCCCTCGGACCCGCCTCTTGACATCCACGTCCTGGCTGCTCTGAGTTGATGCACTCTGGTCCACTGTGATGTTCTGCCTCGCCACAAGCCTAGAAACATACAGCCAGTCTATCACAGGGGCTCTATCTTGCCCTGGCTCCTTCCTCTGAAGACTCTCCTGTGCTTCCTGGCTGCCAGAAGGCAAAGAGCCTACCACACATTCCCCCTGCTGTGAAGTTCCACCTCACTGGGGCTCTGCAACAACACAGCCAAGGACTGTGGACTGACCTCTGAAAGCAAGAGTTAGTTAACAGGAACCCAGTCTCTCTCAGGTTGCCTCCCCGAGCATTTGATCTCGGGGATACGGTGCTATGTACCACAGGTGCATTGAAAGGCAATCTTTGAGGCATCTGAAGTCATGGCTCAAAAGCTGAAAATGCTTTTGTGTGTGTGTGTGTGTGTGTGTGTGTGTGTGTGTGTGTGTGTTGACAGAAGCACACTTGGAAGAATTCTCTGGGATATTTACATGAGCTCACATACCACTGACCACAATGAACCAAACAGCCATGTTCCCAAGAGAGGGACAGGGGGAAGGTATGCAGGTCCCTAGGAGAGGTATCAGGGAGGTTGCTATAGCAATTGGTCCAAGGAGGGGCTGTGGATATTGGGTGACAATCATATAAAGTGTTGACATGATCACTCTACTAGGGGGCTGATCTCCTGATCCTACATATCAGGAGAGAAATCTAAAAGTGGGCAGAGGAGATGAGTCAGTAACACACTTACCTTGCAATCCTGAGGACCCGAGTTCAATTCCCAGAACTCATGTGAAGAGAAAAATGAAAGTCAAGCCTGGTGGTGTGTGCTTCTGACCCCACTGCAGGGAGGCTGAGACTGGCAGCTCCCTGGGGCTCCCTGGCCAGTCAGCTTAGCCTTCTCAGTGAGTTCCAGGCCGGTGGCAGAGCTTGTTTCAAAAAAATTAGACAATAAATAAATAAATAGAAGAAAGTGATGAGGGGGTCAGCAGGTCAAGGCCTCTCCTACCAGTCCTGATGATCTAAGTTCAATCCCCAGAAACAACATGGTGGAAAGACCTGACTCCTGCAGGTTGTCCTCTGGTCACCACACGTGCACCATGACCCATGCACCACTACACACACACACACACACACACACACACACACACACAGATGCTAAATAAGTAAATCTAATACAATATTTGTAGTCGCCTTAAAGATTTGGTTATTTTTACCTTATGTATTTGCCTATTTTGCCTGCACCTATGTCTGTGCATCACATGTGTGCAGTGCCCAAGGAGGCCAGAAGAGGGCAGCAGATCCCCTGGAACTGGAGTTACAGATGGTTGTGAGCTGCCAAGGGAGAGCCGGGAACCAAACCTGGGTCCTCTGTAAGAGCAGTGTTCTTGACCACTTGACTTGACTACTTCATTTCTCTAGCCTCAAATATATATATATACACACACATTATATATACATATTTAATATATTAATATAACAAATATATTCATATATATATATATATATATGGAACCTGACAAATTGTCCTCTAGATTCCACGAGCACTCATATACATGAGGCCACATGTACCTGTACACACAAACATACCTGGACACCCCCACACACATACACACACAGTAGAGGACAAGGAGGAAGATGTGATCCACTGACCCCACATATCAGAAGGAAAATATCAAGACGCAGAAATATTTTGAATTGTTTAGAAGAAAACCATGATAGAGTGTTCTGACTCATTCAGAAACGCTCTCACTGAAAAATTCGCATGTCTTAAAAGAATAAATTGGTCTTGATCAAACTCAGAAAACCATTTAGAGCCTTTCAAGACCAAAAAAAAAGATGCCAAGGCATTTTGGTAAGCAGCCATCAGTAATCGACACAGCAAGTTACCTGCGACTTTTTTTCATTAGAAAAAATATTTTTTTTAATAAGAATCCATTACCAAGTGCTCGTGAGATATTAGAGCCCTGATAAGTGGTTGACTAGGAGGGAAAGGACGCTGATTAAGACAGGGATCTGTTATTTTGTGAGCCTGCCGAAGAACTGATTCCTGCATTCACCCTTCTGTATGTAGTTTGTAATGCGCCTGCATGAGACCCACGCTAAGATGGGGTCCAAAGGAAGCTGATGAAGATGCCATCCCTGACTCACAGCCTTACATCTGGGATGGGGAGAGAGGTGGTACAGATTGGATTTTCAATATCCTCCATTACGGTTTGAAAATGAATACCCCCACAGCTTCATAGTTTACTCCCTTGTTCCCCAGCAGAGGGCGCAATTTCAGGAGGCTATGGAGTCTTTGGGAGGTGGGGCCCAACCGGGGAAAGGGAGGCCACTGGGCTGGGGAGAGGGGATCTGGGAAGGTTATATCAAGTCCCTGGTTCCTGACTCCCTCTCCCCTTCCTGGTCCATCGAGATGTGAACAGCTCCTACCACATGCTCCCACCCACCATACACCGAGTTGCTTTGCTATGCCTTCCCTGCCATTGATGGACTGATATCCTTCAAACCAGGACCCTTCATTTGTTTCTGTGTTTCACCCACAACAATTCATAAATACTAATATGCCTCCCAGTCTCAATCCTTACTGTGGCACTATTGGAAGGTGGTAGAAACTCAAAGAGGTAAGGGCCTAGAGAAAGTCTTTAGGTCATTGGAGAGTATATTCTTAAGGGGGTAGTAGCACCCCATCTCTTTTTTCTCTTTTTCTCCCTGGCTCAACATTGGGGTCTGGTTTTGCTACATCCTGCTCTTCTGCCATGATGTCCTGCAACAATACAGATCCTATACAATGTTGCTAATGCTAAATGATCATGGACCAAGACTTCCAAAACCGTGAGCTCAAATACATGGACCAAGACCTCCAAAACCTTGAGCTCAAATAAACCTTTCTCCCCTTATAAACTAATTGTTTCAGGAATTTGTTACAGTAACAGAACACTGACTAATGCAGGAAGCAAATACTTTAAGCCAGTAAACTGCAACACTACATTATGTCTAGTGCACAAGGAGCTGGGTTCCCTCCCCAGTAACCCCCAAAAAACAGTCAAAAATGAGTTTCCTTTAGTTGAGACATTTCCAGTTCTCATGGAAGCTAGCTAAGCATGTGAGAAATGGTGTCTGCGCTCATGGAGAATGCAAGTTTTTGTTTTGTTTTGTTTTGTTTTTTCCTGTAGAAACAGGGTGATGGAGGAACTGGTGACCCTGGGGAGGCAGATGTTTGCCTCTGTCCCCAGATGTTGGGCACAAGGCTACCCACACCCTACTCTTTGCCCCCCCGGAGCTCACAGGCTGGCTGTTGGGTTTCTATTAGACTGAGGAAGTGGTTTGTTAATGAGGTAGAGTGTTTAAGGACTGTAAACACATCTTTTATTTGATGTCTAGATATGTCTGAGTGGTGTGGTAATGGGGAGGGTATTTTCTTATCTTCCCCGTTGAAGGAAATAAACGCATTAGCTCAGGTTAACAGAGCCCAGTGAAATGAGCACTTTGGGATGTGGAGTTACTTTAAAGACATTTCAGCTCTTCAGTTCCCTCCCCAGGACTGCAGACAACCTTGGCACCCCAGCTACCAGGGCAATGTCAGTAATAGAAGCCATTACATTAGCATTTCCTGTCCCCTGGGAACACAGGCTGACTGTTGGAGGGGACACCCAGCAGAGTGGGACAGGATGTGGTGGCCAAAGGGATGGCCAGTTTGTGACTCTGAGTCACGAATTGTCATCATCAGGAGGCAGACAGAGTGTGAGGATGTAGCTGCTGCGCTGCCTCCCCTAAAAGGTTTGGAAATTAAAATAATAGGCTTTTAAAAGACCAGCCACCAAGGACTCTAATGGCCCACACACTGCATTAGCCACAGACAGACCCAGACAGGCCAGTGACGAGAACAAAATGTCACCTACACCCTCTCCCCCAGGACAAAGAGATTGAGAAAAGGGAAATAGGGTTCAGTCACTGGATGAGGTTGAGAAAGGGGTCCCAGGAAAGCTGCCCACAAGGTCAGGGAGTAGGGATGATCTGTTGGAAATGTCTAATTTTTTTCACTACAAATCAAATCACAGGGCTGGGGGTGTGGCTCAGTCAGTAGGAGAATACTTACCTAGAATCTCCCAGTGAGGGGCTGGGGTGTGGCTCAGTGGTAGAGCACCTGCCTAGAATCCCCCAGTGAGGGGCTGGGGTGTGACTCAGTGGTAGAGATGGCACTTGAGATCAGCAGCTCAGGTTGTCCCTAGTCTCCACATAATACCCATGAAGTCAAGAGGACCTGGGGTTCTCTAGAACTGGAGTTACAGGTGATTGTGAGCTCCCATGAGTAGGTCGTCTCCAAGAGCAGTCTGGGCTCTTAAACGCTGAGCCATCTCTCCAGGCTTAGGTTTTGATGGTAACTCCCAGCACGATGACTGATACATTTCTGTGTCCCTCAGGTTCTCTCTATACCTGAACATCCTCTTAACCTTTGCTCTTGAGAGTCTTCCAGATGCTACCATGATCCACCCTATTCTTAGGCCAGGGCATGGTGGGCCGACACTGACCTTTGAACTACCCCTCCTCCAACACACACACATCCAACAGTCTGCAGCTGTGTCCATTAATATCTCATAGATCTCTCTCTAATCCATGCGAAGATCTACAACCCTGTTGCACAAATGTCACCCAAACACACAGGCACAGGCACACCCCCGGGGGCCTTCTAGACTGTTCTATGAAAAATGCCTACCAACTCGTGTCTTTCCCTTTTGGCTTCTCCAAGCCATTTTAAAACCTGCGCAAGCTTGAGATTAAAAGGCTTAGGCGATTCCAGTTCATTTTCTCTCCTTTGAGCTCGTGGTTCAGTGTGAGCTCTCAGCTTCCTGCTCCAGCTGCCATGCCTGCTTGCTGCCAATGATGGACGCTTGTCCCTCTGGAACGGTAAACACGCTTCCTTCTCTAAGTTACTTGGTCATGGTGTTTTATCAGAGCAACAGAAATGTAATTAATACAGCCAGGCTGGCACCCATCAAGCTCCAGCTATCCTCTGGTACTGGCCTCCCATAGTATTGGGGTTACACAGCCCAAAAGGTGGGTGCACAGCCATGCCCAGCTTTTTACGTGGGTGTCGGGAATTGAACTCGGGTCCTCTTGAAGGCAAGCTCTCTTACCCACTAAGCCATCTCCCCAGCCTCCTTTCCTGCATATTCTACATCTTTCAGCTCTAGGTACTTGGGTGGACTCTTCTCTTAGGTGATAGCTATGTTACAGCACACATGTCTCAACCCACAGGTTGGGAACCACTGGTCTAGCCTATCATTGGGAGTGGGAGGCCAGCCTGGGCTACTTAATAAGACCGTGTCTCCATGGGAGAGGAGAACAAGAGTGCTGAGGATCAAACTCAGGTCCTCCTGCTTGGTACTATACCGAGGCACCTCCACCCTAAACCTTTTCTTAACAGACTACAGCTGTGCTTCAACAAAAGAAAAGGGGGGGGGGTTGAAAAAGGGAGGGAGGGAAGAGGAGGGTAAAGGAAAGTTCTCCCTCACTTTACTGAGTTCTCTAACTGGACCCTTGGGCACACAGTATTCTGAACTAAAGAATGCCCTTTTTTTTTTCTACCCATTTTCATTCATTTTTTCTTTTTTCTTTTTGTTGTTTTTGTTTTTTGAGACAGGGTTCTCTGTGTAACAGCTCTGGCTGTCCTGGAACTCACTCAGTAGACCAGGCTGACCTCAAATTCACAGAGATCCACCTGCCTCTACCTCCCGAGTGATGGGATTAAAGGCGCGTGCCACCATACCTGGCTTCATTTTCTTTTAAAAGTGTGTGTGTGTGTGTGTGTGTGTGTGTGTGTGTGTGTGTGTGTGTACATGCGTGAATGCGGGTGCCTACAGAGACCAGAAGATGTGTCAGATTCCCTGGAGATGGAGTTACAGGCAGTTGTAAGCCACCTGAGTGGGTGCTGGGAAGTAAACTGGGGTTCCCTCCAAGAGCATCAAGCACTCTTTCTTGGCTGCTGAACCATCTCTCCTGTGTTTTCTTACTAAGTTTATCTTTGTGCTTTTTTTTTAAATAGCTTGATTGACTGAAAAATATGGTAGCTCACACCAGTAATCCCTGCCTGTCTCAAGGAAATAAAGTTGAACGTGACAAAGGGGTCCTCCTCTGGACTCTGCACATGTGCACAGGTGAGCACACCTGCATACCCATGTGCATATACACCATACACACACACAACACACTCACACACACCCAAATAGCATGCATTAGTGAACTGACGCTGTCTGAAGCTAGCACACAGAAGCCAAAGATGCTGCAGACAGCCTGACCTTGGCTTACATGGAAAAGCATGTGGGAAGTGGGGGTGGGATGTCGTAGGTACACACTGAAAATCCTCTTGTGCTCTCTCACTTAATAGCCACTGACCGTAACTTTCGTCTCTTACCTAACATTCTCCTGACAGAAAACCTTCCCAGAACGTATCCAGGTTAGGGCAAGCCTGCCTTCTACTAGTCCTAACGTGAAATCTGGAGAAGACATCCCTACTCTGGGGTCACTAGCCTAACCTGCTGTCCCCTGCAGCTTGACCGTTGAATGCACTGATGTATGACGTCACTTTTGTTCTGTGACTATAAACATGCATGTAACCTGTTCCATGATGGAACATGTCACCCAGCCTCCAGCACAGTCACTTATACATACCTCTGACTATATGACCTACTTATTTCCTTCATTTAGTAACTTAGGCTTTTAAATTCTGTATTTACTTGTGTGTTTATGCGTGCGTGCGTGTGCGCGCACGTGCGTGCGTGCACACTGCACAGGAAGAACGTGGTCAGAGGACAGCTTGCACAAAGTCAGTCCTCTCCTTCCACCATGTAGAGGGTCTAACTTGGGTCATCAAGCTTGGGGACAAGCACTTTAAGCAGCGGAGCCATCTTTGTCTGCCCCTAATGTTTTTTAAAGATTTACTTATGTGTGTGTGTGTGTGTGTGTGTGTGTGTGTGTGTGTGTGTGTGTGCCTGCATGAGTTCATGTGTACTACATGAGTGCAGGACCTCCAGAGGCCAGAAGATGAGGTCACATCCCCCGGAGCTGGAGTTATAGGTGTTTGTGAGCCGCTCGATACGGGTTCTAGGAACCAAACCCAGGTCTTCTGCAAGAGCAGAATACACTCTTTAACTACTGAGTCATCTATCCAATACACCCCTACCTTTCTTTTATTTTTGTGAGCGTGTGCACATGGGCATGTGTTCATGTGTGTGACTGAAGGGGACCTGTGACACAGGGTCAGTGTGAAGGTCGGAGGAAAACCTTGGCTTCAGGCCTCATCTTCCATCCTGGGACAGGCTTTCTCATTCGTCACATGCAAACCCAGGCTAGCTGGCCCTGGAGCGTCTGCGGATGGAGTCTGATAGGACTTAAAACTCAAAGAACAGGAGTATCTTTAATCTGAGGACATAAAAGAATAATTGTGCCCTGGGACTTTAGGAAAGATTATTACGTTTTTAGATAAAAGAATTTTTAAATAACTTTAATTACTTAAGAAAGAAAACTTGACTAAGATGTTGCCGGCTAGAAAAACTTGAAGCTCGGCACAGCAATGCATACTTGTAATCCCAACACTGAGGAGGCAGAGGCAGGAGAGTCAGAAGTTCGACGCCATTCTCAGCTGCAATGTGAATTTGGGACCAGTCTGGGATACACAAGATCCTGTCTCAAAAAAATGACAGAGAAAAAAAAGAACAGAAAACTTAGGCCTTAAAGGACAGATTGTGCATAGCAATGAGGGTGGAAACAGTGACAGAGAAACATGGAGAGGAGACAAAAACGTGCGTGTGTGTGTGTGTGTGTGTGTGTGTGTGTGCAGCACAGGCCTCAACAGTGACTTTGAACAGAAAGACAAGGAGAGACCCTGTTCCACACATGTCTGCTGCATGGATGACAACACACTGAATAACAACATCTCTTCTGGAAGAGGCTTGGACTCCCATCTAGCCCATGTTACCGGCTGTGGTAGCCTGGCTGCGAAAGAAGGAAACACAGACCGGTTTGAGGTTTGAAACAATTCCCCAAAAAGTTGTGAAGATGCAAAAGTTTAAAGTGCTTGATTTAATATCTGAAAATATTTGGTAGAATAAATAAAGCATTTGGGACCAGAGAGATGGCTCAGCAGTAAAGAGCCCTGCTGCTCTTCCAGAGGACCTGAGTTCAGTTCCCAGCATCCATATTGGCCGGCTCACAACCACCCTTCTGGCCTCCATGGACACTGCACTCATTAGCATGGCACACAAACCCTCACAAGCCCCCGCACACGCACCCACACAGACAGACAGACAGACAGATAGACACACACACGCCCCTTTGAGAATTGTGAACAATCGATTTCAGGAGGCGTGACCCTAAGATCGAGCAAAGGAATGGAGTCCTTCCCTTGGAAGGGGCAGGAAGGCTTGGCTCGGCCACTATAAGCTAAATATACCGGTGATCACTCTACAGGGAGCCAAGAGCTCAGAGAGGCTGGCTGGTGGCAGTGGCTGGCAGTAATCCAAACTCTCCACCAGGAGCACTGCCGTGAGTGGATGGCAGCCTGCTCTACCTAACCAGAACAGATCTAAAGAAAAGACAGAAGGCAGGGGGGAAAAGCCAGTAGCTCAAGAGGAAGAGGCAGAAAATTTTATTCCCTGTGTAACACTCAGGAATAATAGCACTTAGGAAAATTACTAAAATAAAATTCAAAACTATTCAAAGTCCAAAGGTGACTGTTGCTTCCACTGTCTCAGAAATCAACTCAGAAAAGGGCCTGAGCTCTGGTAAGAAGCTTGGAGCCGAGTGCACGACCCTGAGGTGTGGGTGCTGTGTCTGTAGCCGGCTGCCTGGTGGTGTTACTCTATGAAGTACAACTGTGAAGCTTTGCCCTTGGGACAGTGATGGGGACCGAGAACCTTCTGGGGCCAGGCGGCTTTTGTCTTTGGAGATCCTTAACTCAGATAAGCTCAGCATCCCGAGATGTCCTTCGCTTTGTTCTTCCTCTGGTATCTCGTGTCCTTGGGATCAAAGCCTCTCTCCCTGGCACCGAACAGCGCCCACTGTGGGGTTCTGGCCATGTAATCCCTCGCACTGAACGTCTTGGAGCCTCCGCTCTCTTCGTGCTGCAGGACGAGCTCCTGGAAGCGGCTGTAATCGATCCACGTCCACCACTCTCCATTGACCTTAAACTGCACAGAAAAGTTGTCAGAAGTGAACTATGGACAAGGGAAAAAGCTCTAGTCCCATCTGGATCACTCCAGCTGTGCTGCCTAGTTTTATGACAAGTTGGCACAAGCTAGAGTCATTTTGGAAGAAAGCAGCTCAACTGAGGAAACGCTCCCATCAGACTGGCCTGCGGCACATTGTCTTAATTGATGACTGATGTGGGAGGGCCCAGCTCACCGTGGGTGGTGCCATCCCCGGGGATGGTGGTCCTGGAAGGTCTAAGAGAGCAGGCTGAGCAAGGCATGAGGGGCAAGCCAGTAGGCAGTACTCTTCCATGGCTGACTGTGACCAACACACTGAAATAAACCCTTTCCTCCCAAGTTGCTTTGGGTCATGGTGTTTCATCACAGCAATAGTAACCCCAACTGAGACAAACAGCATTAGTTTGGGACTTGAGAGATGGCTCAGCGGTCGACAGCATGTATTGTTCTCCCAGAAGACTGGTGCTGGGCATCTTACATCCTCCTATATCAACTCCAGCTCCAGGAGATGCTATGCCCTCTTCTGACCTCCAGGGCAATGCACCCCCCCCCCCCAGCATACATCAATAAAAAGAAGTGTTTTTTTAAAGATCAAACAAATGTCAAAGAGTCCCCAGTGAGAGAGCCAAGAATGTGGCTGTGGGTAGAGTCCTCTCCAAACACACATGAAGCCTTGGCGTCCATTCCTAGCACTACACAAACTGGACATGGTGGTGCACGCCAGTAACCCCAATACTCAAGGAGGTGGAATCAAGGTGATCGGAACTTCAAGGTCAGCCTGAGCTATATAGTAAGTTCAAGGCCACCCTGAACTACAAGTGACCCTTGCACAAAAAATGTTTTAAATTGCTAATAAGCCTGGTCTTCAGTACGCTTGTGTCCCTGAAGCCTGCTCCATACCACGCATGGAAGGCCAACTGTTAATAAGGAATACTTCCTGAACTGGGTATGGTGGCCCAAGTCTAGAGTCTCAGACCCTGGGAGACTGAGGCAGAAAGAGCAGGAATCAGAGAGCAGGTTGTATTTAGGAACAGACATACATATACACATACACATACACACACATCATATACATACAGGCCTGTAACAACAATTAATGAAAACGGAGGTCATGAGTTTGAAAGAGTGCAAGGAAGGATACACGGGAGGGCTTGGAGGGGAAGGGAGATACGTTAGCTGCACTATAATCTCAAAAAAGAAAAAGAAAACAATTAAAGCCTTAAAAAAAAGAGAGAGAGAACTTACATAAATGGGAGGGTGTGTCAGAGGCCAACGTGGCCTACATAGTGATGCTATATTTCTGGAAAAGGGAGGGGGCTACGCCCTAAAACAGGAAGTCAAGTTTCCTGGAGCGAGCTGGTTCTAACTCTCCTGCTGTGGCTGCTTTTTATCTGGTGTGTGTTTTCACCCCTCTGTTACCAGAACATGGGGAGGGCTTTTTATTGCTAAACTTTGCTTGAGTAAAGCCTTAATCAATGGCTTCTAATTCTGAGCTGCTAAATGACTCAAGCTAGCCTCTGCATCCTAACATGCATACAATATCTCATTAGCAGAAAGCCTCGTTAAGAATTTCAATTCAATAATGGGGAATAATCCAATTTGTACTCTCTTAAGTAAATTGCTTCTCAAAAGTCACTGTGGAATAATGGCCGAGAATGAAGAGAACAGAGGCAACAGAGGAGGGGCCCAGGCAACTCTCCTCCTGTGGTGAAGGCTTCTCCTCCAAAGCCTCTGTCTGGCATTCATTTGTGTAAAGTTAATGTTGACCGGTGACTTGTAAACAGACAGCGTTTCTGTCCCAGCACTAGGAAGACTGAGGTAGGAGGACAAGAGTTCAAGGTCAGCCAGGACTCCTCAGTGAGAGCCTGTCTCTAAATAGCAGCAGGCTGCAGATGCGGCTCGGGTTAGGAGCATGCACTGCGCATGCGGAGGACAGACATAGTTGAGGTCCCAGCACCCATGCTGAGTGGCTCACAACCGACTATAACTCCAGCCTAGGGGATCCCACACCCTCTTCTGGTCTCTGAAAAAAATCTTTGAAAAAAAAAAAAAAAAACGACAATAAAAGCCTAATTAATTCTATGAACCAATCGAAGCAACAGTTTCCAGTTACAGCTGAGAAAAGGTATTGACAATGAAAATCATAGGGTTTCCTGGAGTTAGGGCAATACTTACTGAATTTAAATGGTTCATGGTTTATGTCAGTTACGAGCTTTCTAGTAGACAGTGCCAAACGTATGTTAAAAGCTTAATTAGTCTGTTGATGAATTATGAGGCTTCCCTCTTCAAGGTTCATTCTCTGAAACGCTGCCTCGAGGCTCCCTACATCTTACAGCCAAGGCCTAAACTCCCGTCCTCACTTTTGATTTCATGACTCTACACACGGGAGTTCTCCAGTCCTGAGACAGACAGCGCTCTCTAGCCAGGCACGATGGTGCACACGTGTAACCCCACAACTCAGGAGGTAGAGGCAGGAAGAGCAGGAGTTCAAGGTCATCCTCGGCTACATGGTAAATTCCAAGTTGAGGCCAGCCTGGCCTACAAGAAATCCTGCCTCAAAAAAAAAAAAAAAAAAAGAAGGACGGTGTGCAGCTGGGGAGATGCCCAGTAGTTAAAAGCACCTGCTCCTCTTGCAGAGAACCCATGTTTGGTTCCCAGCACCCATACTGGAGAGAGCTCACAACCACTTGTAACTCCAGCTCCAAGGGACCTCTGGTCTCCACTGGCACCTGCACTCACATGCACATACCCACCCCCACACACATAATTAAAAATAAGCCATAAGCAAACAAACAATAAGAAATACAGGATTCCTTGCTGTGCACAGGCTCAGAGAGACAGAAGGACCCATTTAGATTATAGCAGTGGTTCTCAACCCAGGGGGCGCAACCCCTTTGGGGGTAGAATGACCCTTTCACAGGGATCACATATCAGAGATCCTGTATATCAGATATATACATTATGATTCATAATAATAGCAAAATTAGTTATGAAGCAGCAACAAAAATAATGTTATGGCTGGAGGGGTCACTACAACATGAGGAACTATATTAAAGAGTCGCAGCATTAGGAAGGTTGAGAACCACTGGATTAGAACCATAAAGCCATTTTTTTTTAAGCCCAGCCAACATTAAATCTATTTATATTTTTTTGAGTTGAATCTCTGTTCTCTCTCTCTCTCTCTCTCTCTCTCTCTCTCTCATACACACACACACACACACACACACACACACACACACACACACACACACAAAACAACAAGCTATTTGCAATGCATCTCATCTGCAATCCCCAGAGGCAGTTTGCAAACCTAGGCACTGGAAGCCCTGCAAACAGTGCCCTAAAACTGTACTCTGGTCCAGAGTGGAAGAAACCACTTGCACAGATAGGACTATTAGAAGCTAAAAGGGACCAATGACCATTCTGATTCCCAGTTGCTAAGGACACAACCGGAGGACCGAGCTGATGTGGATGCACTAGTACCTCAGACTGGGCGGCTGAGTGACAATTGTTTTGGAGGTGTCTGGCCTCTGGGGAGGAGCGTCTTCCTGGCTGGCAAACAACACCTCCTCACTGTGTCAACACAGGCTCTCCCTGTGTGCAGGCGGCTGTTCCGTGTCTGTCCTTGGAAGGACAGGCCCTATCAGATCAGCCTGATCTCACGACTTCATCCAACCCTTGGAGGCCCCATCTTTAATACAGTCACACTGGGGGATTAGAAACTCCACACAAATGAATTTGGGGAGTGGGGGACACAAAATTCCCTCCAGAGTATGGGTGACTCTGAGATTAGTTTAATGCTGAGCCACCAGGCCTCAAGGATCAAACTGTATCTCCACACTCAAGAAAAGCTGAGGTAAAAGGAGCTCAGAAAAATCCAACGGTTTCACACGGAAGGCAGAAGGGCAGCGTTTAGCATGAGTGACACAAACTGCAGGAAGACAGCTGGGTCAACAGGGAAACAAAGCTCCGGGTTACAAGATGTGAGGGGAAGTGTCCTAAGACACGGGGTCATCCACCTCAGGGCCTCCATGAGCCCCCATGAAGGGAAGAGCAAATCTATGCAGAACTGTGAGGAAACTCAAAAGGTCAGATGATCTATGACAGTGTGGTGAGTGCGGCCCTGACTACCCAGCCAGGCTGCTCTAGACAGGACCAGCCACGGAGGCCAGATGCGCAGACATGAGCACCTGCCAAGGGGAGGGGGGGAAATCAAACCTCATCCAGCTGTTTTCTCACCTTTCACACAGGGAAAATCCCCTAAACAGCATGACAGCATGAGATCTTTATTATTATAAATGTTCTACAGAAATCTACATAAGATAACACATCAGCTATGGACTAAGCCCAAGACCCGAATCCCAACACCTGCACTAGGAGATTATTTCTTTTATTTTAATTAATTTCATAATATTTTAAAATCTTCATTACATTTGTTTATTGGGAGGTGGGAGTGCTTGTGTATGGAGGTCAGAGGACAACTTGAAGGGAGTCAGTTCCCTCCGTCCACCCTGTGGGTCCCAAGAGTCAGGTGGTCAAGCCTGGTGGCAAGTGACTTTATCCACTGAGCCATTTCTCTGGCCCCAGATTATTTTGTGTCTGATGTCTCTGATCTTGCTGGTTTAAGGTGACTCATCCAGTTGTAAGCCCAGAGGGAGACAAGTATCAAAAGAGACTGCTTCACAGGAAGTTGACCCACATTTCTACTTCCTTCATCACATACTAGTATCCAGAAGGGAGGGGGGTGAGATGGAGAGGGGATTCCAGTGCATAAGACCCTCCCCACCAATCCTGAATAGGAAACACACCAGAAGACACGGAGCCAGAGATAATATGGCCTGGGATTTGATCCCACTCTGTGTGAGCTTCTGGACTTTTCTTCACAGGTGTGGACACCATGTATCAGAACAGAACACACCAGAACACCACAGCAGGCTATTCCAGAGGGAAAGGCCCTGGTGTTGGATATATGCTGGACTGAGAGCTCACAGTCTCTGAGTCCGGCCATGTTATGTTCTTTTTACTTGTGTTGTAGCAGATGGAGCTGTGGGGCTTCTGCCTGGGGCTTGTGACTAGCTGTGGGTGGGGCTTCCTCTCTGTGCATCTAAACACAATCAACCAGTCAATCACTATCCTTTACCCTTACCCCCTCCTCCCTCTGTTTTTGAGCAAGGGTCTCTTCACATATCCCTGGCTGGCTGGACCTTGCTATGTAGACTGGGCTGGCTTCAAACTCACAGAGATCCTCCTGCCTCTGCCCCCTCAAAAGTGGATTCAGGTGTGCACCACCATCATGCTCGGCTTAAAGCACAGCCTCTCTGAAAGTGCTGCCTGGGGCCTTCCTGGAACTTCTTTCCGGTGTCACAGACAACCAATCAGCTCTTTCCCCAAGTGTCTTCAGGCTCATAATAAAAGAACAAATGCTAAAATACCCCAGTGAAGGGTCCCATCACCACACCCTTTCACCCCAGCTACTGAAAAGCCCAAGGAGCAAGTAGGTGATGCACACTAAGGGCTGAACCACCTACCACAAGTAAACAGCTCCTGTGGCACTGCCCACAGCCTGGCTCTCACACTCACCATCACTGAACTGTCTATCTTACAACTCAGGACATCCCCACAGTGCTTCTGAAACTCAGATCTGATTCTGTGCAGTGTGTACTTGTTGGTGTATGTGCAGGTGTGCATGTGTGCATGTGTGTGTGTGTGTGTGTGTGTGTGTGTGTGTGTGTGTGTGTGTGTGTAGGCAGAGAGCAATGTGGGGTGTCCTTCACTCTCCACCTTATATTTTGACAGAATCTCTTACAGAGCCTGGAGCTCACCAGTTGGCTAGGCTGGTTGGCCAAGGAGCTTTACTAGGACTGCATTCAAGTCTGTGTCCATCTGGCCCCCTCACCACTCTCCTTTCCCCATAGCGCCCTCCTGACATCCAGTCACCAGAATCCCGTCTCACATCTCTCCTCAGGCCTCTGCTCAGACTGTTTGCTGCCTCAATTCTTCCTTCCTTGGTCATTTTAGGACCAGTTGAAACAGCAACTCCCCTGCGAAGGTCCCTCTGTGCTCTATCCTAGTCTGCCATCACAGCCCTGAATGATGGAGCCGGGCACATTTCCCCCTTTAACGACTGTCTCGGACTGGGGGCTTGCCACACACGGTGGAAGGGAAGAAATGACTCCAAGTCATCTTCTGAGCACTGTGATGTGTGCATGCATGTGCACATGCTCTCTCTCTCTCTCTCTCTCTCTCCCTCCCTCCCCTCTCTCCTCTCTCTCCCTCCCTCTCCCCTCTCTCTCTCTCTCTCTCTCTCTCTCTCTCTCTCTCTCTCTCCACACCACCTCTCCTCCCCGCACACATACCCTTTAAAAGCAATGCCATTGACAGCTGTCTTTTTTCTGTTGGAGCCCCTGGAAGGCAGGGGCCCTCTTTCATCCCTCTTCATATTTTTTTTGTTGTTGTTTTAAATGTGTACAGGTGTTTTGCCCGTATGAATGTCTGTACCCTCAGAGGACAGAATAGGGAGTCTGATCCCCTAGGACTGGAATTGTAGGCCATTGTAAACTGCCCTGTGTGCCAGGATTCAAGTGGGGTACTCTGAAAGAGCAGTGCTCTTAGCCAGAGTCACTCCATCCCCTCCTTCATACTCTTCAGCACAGCCGCCCCAGACAGACACAAGCATTGGACACACAGTAAGGAAGAGTGAACAGGCCCCCCTCAGACTCTGTCCTCTTAGTCTTCAAGACTGACCTTGGTAATTCTTTGGAGCTAAGGGCAGACCGTTTTTGTTTCTTTGACCCTTTATTCTCCCAGGATGCATGCTTTCTAAATGGCCAAGTCTGTGACAGACCAAGGGTCACAGGCACACAATCTGACTGCAATCAAAACACGAGGGCCCTTCAATCTCAGGATTGAGCTGGAGTGGGTGAGATTTTTACTCGGGTTCTATGTGTCATTAAGCTGAGCAACTGTTCAGAGCCACTGAGATCAGGGAGCAGGGAATCCTTCGTGCTTAAATTAAGCCTGACGTACTTCCCAAAGCATCAATGTGGGGAGTTAGAGAGATGGCTCAGAGGTTAACAGCACTAGCTGATCTTGCAGGAGACCTGGGTCCTGTTCCCAGCACCCATGTGGTGGCTCACAACCATCTATAACTCCAGTTTCAGGGGTCCAACTCCCTCTTCTGACTTCCAAGGGTACCAGGCACACATGCAGCAAACACTCACACACATGAAAATAAATAAATCTAAACCAATAAACAAAAACCTTGGGAGGATTTATGTGAAAGACGTATCCTATACCCGGTCTTTACCACTCTTCTGGTAAAAGGCCTGCTCATATTACCTGATGACTTAATCGTATAATCCAGGTGGCTTTTAATGCAGTCACGAAGTTGAGGGACGACACCATTGCACAAATCCAGAAAGCTTGCATCACCCCCAAAAGAAGCCCCAAACCTGACCAGTCCATTCTTTCTCCGGCCTCTGGCAACCATCTATCTGCTTCCTATTTCTGTGGGTTTGCCTAGTCTGTGCACTTCCTATAAATGGGAACATACTGTGCTGCAGGTAGCCTTTGGTGTCTAGCATGGTTCACTTAGAACTTACATCTTCAAGGTTTGGCCACACCCAGTACCAATAAGCTCTATCATGGAGCTCTCCCTCGGCTCTACATCCATTTTTTTAGTTTAGTTTTTCAAGACAGGGTTTTTTTGTGAGTCCTGTCTGTCCTGGATCTTGCTCTGTAGACCAGGCTGACTTCAAACTCAAGAGATCTGCCTGCCTCTGCCTCCCGAGTGCTGGGATTAAAGGCGTGTGCCATCACTGCCCAGCTCATTTTTTTAAAAAGGATGTTTTTCTTTTTGGTAGAGTATATAGGTACATGCGTGTGTGCACACATAGGGAAGCCAGAGGACAACCTCAAATGTTTGCTCAGGCACCATCCACCCTGTTTGTTGAGACAGGGTCTCTCACTGAACCTGGAGTTCACCAAGTAGTTAGGCTGGCTGGCTAGCAAACACTAGGGATCCATCCAACTGCCTCCACCTCCCCAGCATTGGGATTACAAGTGTGTACCACCACACCAAGCTGTTCTTACGTGAGTGCTGGGATCGAACAGAGGGTCTCAGGCCTTGACCAACTGAGCCATCTCTCCAGTCCAAAACAGGATTTCTTTAATGAAGAATTTGAATAACAACTTAGGCAGGGTTGGCATCATGGGCCTCAGGTATCCACAATCACCTCAACCCTCCCACTCACATACCCAGGACTTCATATCACTCTGAGCTGAATCCCAGGTTATTTCTTTGTAAATATTTCAGGAAAGACATAATGGTCATGACAGCTCATAATTAAACTGGGCAAGGTTTAATAAAGACTTTCTTTAATTATTTTCATTTTATGTTTATTGGTGTTTTGTCTGCATGTGTGTCTATGTGAGGGAGGGTGTCAGATCTTGGAGTCACAGACAGTTTGTGATCTCACAGAGATTCACCAGTCTCTGCCTCCCGAGTGCTGAGATTAAAGGCGTGCGCCACCACCGCCCGGGGTTCAGAGCCTTCTTAATGCTGTATTACGAAAGACAGTGGACAAGCAAACATCCACTTGATCAAGGAAGGGCGAAACAAAAAGGAAAAAGAAGAAAGGAGGAAGAAGTGGGGGGGACGGGCACATGCTAGAATCCTCTTACCTTTGTGTGTGCGATCAGGAGGCAATTGGAGTGCTCGTGTTCACAGGCAATTTCATAGTCGGGAAGCAGATCCACCAGCTCCTGTACAAACCGGACCACTTCCTCGTGCCAAGGCACGTTGGCCATGGTGAGGCTGCTGGCTGCACTCTCGCCACAGTAGGTCACGCCCTGTGGGAAGGACAGCCGTTACAACCTCTCTGTGGGTGACAGCTTGTGGCGGTCACATTTCATTAGCAAGTGGACTGGATTGAGGAGACAGATCACTGGACTCGTCTATGAGAATGTCTTCAGAAAAGGCTAACTGAGGTGGGAGCCATACTGAATGTGGGTGGTACCATCAATGGGCTGGGGTCCTGGACTGAATAAAAAGGAGGAAGTGAGCTGAGCCCCAGCATCCATCTCTGCTTCCTGACTGTGGATGTCATGTGACCAGCTGCCTCACGCTCTTGTCACCAGAACTTCCGGTGGTGACACAGGAACCCTGATGTGAGCCTTTCCTTCCTGAAATCGCTTTTGTAAGGTATTTTCTCACCTTACTATGAAATGAGTAACTAATACAGATCCCAGTGAAATTCTGTAAGGAGATAACTCATTTTCAGACAGTCTGTCTATGTGGCCTGGGCTGGCCTACAATTTGTGTAGAAATCCTCCTGCCTCTGTCTAGGCACTGGGATTATACATGTGTATCACCATACCAAACTTGTGAGACGATTTGAGTATGGTTTTTAAAAAAGATTTATTTATATCTCATGCCTGGAAGTCTTCGCCTGCATATATTTATGCACTCCACATGCATGCTTGGTGCTTGTGGAATCCAGAAAAGGGCATTGGATCCCCTGAAGCTGGAGCTACAGGCAGTCATGAACCACCAACATGGGTGCTGGGAACTGAGTTTAGGTTCTTGGCAAGAGCAGCAAGAGCTCTTAACTGCTAAGCCATCTCTCCAGTCCCACTGAGTGTGAAATTTATAAAAATAAAGTATTATATATTATACAGACTAAGCAGGTTATATTTAGGAATATATATGTATATATTTTATAGTCATATAACAATAATGAATGAAAAAAGGCCATGAATTTGAAAGTGAGCAAGAAAGAATATATGTGACAGCATACAAGGAGGAAAAGGAAGGGGAAATCACGTAATTACAACCTCAAAAATAGAAGAATTAAAGATAAATAAGTATCACGCCAAAGAAGCATTTGTGGATTTTCACACAAGCCTTCCCTATTTTACCAACGTGGAAACTCCTATTAGATACAACTATAGTGAGATAAGGTGGCTTCTAATTCTTGACCCCTCCCTGTGAAGCCAGACACATCCCCCAAGTCTCCTCAGTTCCTCCACTTGGTAAATCACAGAGTGGGAAATGATTCTTCTCCCACCCGACGGTGTATCTTCAGACATCTCCACATCAGACCTCTTGGTTTGGTTTTGAGATGCTCATGTATCCCAGGCTGGCCTCAAATTCAGTCTGCAGTCTGATGAGTCTGCACTCCTGATGTCCCGACTCTACCGCCCAAGTGCTGGAACAACAGCTGTGGCCACCATGCCAGCTCAGAACTGGACTTTCTCAACAGCTAGCTTCCATATTCTAGACACAACTGAAACAGAAGGGACTAGACACGGCCGACAAGCCCCCCTCCCGCCCCTCAGCCCAGCAGTGACGGCCTGCACCTTTAAATGCCAATCCCAGCAGAGGTCAGCAGAGGTGGCCTGGTCTACAAGTGGGATCCAGGACAGCCAGGGCTGTCACACAGAGAGACCCTGTCCTGAAAACCAAAAACCAAACCAAACCAAACCAAAAACCCTGTCCTGATACAAACACACACACACACACACACACACACACACAGAAAGAGAGAGACAGAGAGAGACAGAGACAGAGAGAGAGACAGAGAGAGAGAGATTCAAACACATACACATTTGCCACACATACATCACACACACAGAGACACAATATAGACATCACACATACACAGGTACAACAGATATATAGAGATAGACACTGTGTACACACACACACACACACACACACACACACACACACACCACATGTACTGTGTGAGAGGCACAACCACATGAGAGTAAAAAGAAAAGCCCAGCCTACCAATGAGCCTTAGGTAACCCGCCCCTACAGATGGCAGAGCTGGGACTTGGCCTGAGACTCAGATGAGCTCTGCAAACCCTCGCTGCAGATGGCCGCCCGCTGCAGATGGCAGTTCACAGGTCCTGCAGACACTGTACCCAAATGCCCTCAGCCGAGTGCTAACTACCCACAGCCCTGCTTCCTTAGACTAAATGGGGAAATGGCCTCTGTTTGCTCAGGGATTTGGAGAATTCATTAGGCTGAGCTGCAGTGGATTTTAAAAAGCAATGGTAACACAGTTCAAGACATCATTAGGAAAATCAAGTTGGAAAACTGTGCTACTAACCCGAATGCTCAAAGGACAGTGAGAAGGCTTACAGACAGGTCATCAGATTTCCATGCTGCTATGATATTCGAGTTATGCAATGGTGTGGAAAAGCTATCTCAGAGGAACTTTCTGTTAACATTTAAAAGATCCCTGAAGCACGGAGCTCTCAGACAAGCTCTTATATTCATTACTATGATTGAGGGAGACATTTTAATATTTTATTACTCAGCAATAACAAATCATGAGATGCTAAGGGGGACTCAGTGTGAAGATGGACTGTACGCTGCAGTTCATTAAAACCCTCAGTGTTTGTCTCTTGTAGCCCAGGCTGGCTTCCATTGCCCTGTGTAGCCAAGGATGATCCGAAACTCCAGCCCCTCCTTCCCACATGCCAGGTTGACAAGCATGAGCCACCAACCCTGGCTCCTGCAGTGCTGGGGATGGATGGGGCTTTTTGTGCCTGCCAGGCCAGCACTCCGCCAGCAGAGCCACAGCCGCCCTGAACTGTCTGCTCTCTAATAACCGTGAACCAACAGTTGAGTAGGAGTTAAGCATCTATGTCAACTTGGCTGGATTCAACTAAGGAGGGAAGCCCTGAATGTGGGTGGCGCCAGGTGGGGAGGACCCAAACTGAATAAAAAGGAAGGCCGCCAAGATGGCTCAGGTACAAGTGCTTTATCACCATGCCCAAAGACCCGAGTTGATCCCCAAGTCACACGACAGGAGAATGCTGACTCCCCAAACCTGACCTTACTGTTGGAATGTGGCCCAAGAACAGAGTGGTGTGAGGGGAGCTCTGGTGCTCGTGAGAGAACTCCGAGAAAACAAGAGTCTTGTGACCTCAGTGTCTTCAAAAACACGGACTTGTTCTTGGAACGTGCTTTTGCTCCCCTCCCAGGTAAAGCTGACAGGAGTGAGTTTACTTCAGACAATCCATGACACCTGGCTATTGTTGGTTTATATGCCTCTATGGAAAAATATGCTTTGCCATGTACATACATCTTGTCCTTGTGATTATATGCAGCTTGAACTCAAGGAGAACTTTACTCATGTGACCTCTCTTAACCCTCCGAGTATAAATTATCTGATGCTCTGAATAAAGCTGGCTATTGCATGAGACTTTAGTCCGCCTCATGTTTAGGCGCCATTCTCCCAGGTTCCACCGCCTTTAGAGATTAAGGTAAACACTTACACTTTCAAATGATATATTCTCTCTCTCTCTCTCTCTCTCTCTCTCTCTCTTTTGTCACACACACACACACACACACACACACACACACACACACACACACACGCACGCACACACCCCTGCCCTCCTGCAAATGGCCTCTTATGGAGTATCTGGATGCAGTAACAAGAAAAACAACTGATCCAGCATCACTACAGGCACGAGTAACGGGCAATCTCCTGACCTTGACCCTAACCCTGTATGAGCGCAGTGAGGGGAGATGCTTACTCACTCTGCTCTACTTGGTTTGAGCCCTGTGAACAGTTTTGGTACTAACAGAGGGTAGCTTTAAAAACATCACTTGACAACAGTAATTGCCAAGCCCTTCCTGGTCTCAGCAGAGAGCGCAAACACAAGACTTCCTACGAACGGGCCCCGTGATTCAAGTTTTCAATGCAGCAGATGTTTGTAACGTGAAGCAAATTTTTACCAACAAGCAGGCAGATAATGAGGGCTGAGAATCTCAGGCTCACAAATGAAGGCCCCATTCAAGCCTAATGAGGCTAAAATACACGTTAATTTACAGGGAATATAAAAGAAAAAATATTTTACCAGACTGGCAATGAAAGAAAAGAGGAAATCAATATAATGAAGAGATAGCATCTACTACTGATTTATTTTATATAAAGTGCCTAATGGGAGGCAGTGTAAACATTCACTGGATCCAGGCACAGATTATCCCGCTGAATTCTACACAAACAAACCTCTTGAAGGATTACTATTTTAAGGCAGGTGGGGGTGGGGGGTGCATACCTACAATCCCAGCTCTTGGGGAGCTGAGACAAGAGAAAGAGAGAGAGATTCCAGGCCAGCTTGGGCTCCAGAGCCAGACACCTGCCTCTGAGAATAGACAATATTGTCATTCTAATTTTAGGACAGATAGTTTAGTTTGAAAGGCCACACTGGCACATGTGGAATTTGGGTATCGAAATACGAGCAAGCTGGCTCAGCCAGGACGGGTGCTTCCTGCCAAGCCTGACCACCTGAGCTGGATCCCTGGAACCCACACAGTGGAAGAGGAAAAGCACTCCTGCAAGTCGTGAGCTGACCTCCCCACGCACTCGTGGTTAGGATGGGGAACATGCACGCATCCGTACACACATGCATACGTACATTAAAAAGAACAAACCTGTGATGCAGGCCCCACTCAGCCTCAGAAGTAATGAAAAGACAAGGTAGGAAAAGACAGACAGAATCTCTTCATCTGGCTTGCTCAGTAAAACAAGACATAATGCAAAAAGAAGTTTTGGATAGGAGCCATGTTTGAAACACATCTGAAGACAGACGTGCTTCTACTCTTTGGTATTTGTATGTTTGTTTGTTCCCTGTGTATGCAGAGGTGGAGGTTGGAGGACAACTCACCGGAGCTGGCTCTCTTCTTCCACCTAGGGTTTAAGCTCAGGTCACCAGGCTCGGTGGCAAGCACCCTGCTGAGCCATCTCCTTGGCCCCTGCTTTTGTTTTTGCTTCTCTGAGACATGTGGTCTAGGCTTGTCTGGAGTCATGGTAGCTGAAGGTGACCCTGAACTGCTGATCCTCTTGCCTGCATCTCCCAGGTGCTGGAATTACAGTGTGCACCATCACACCCAGCTTGCTTCTACCTTAGAATCCTAGAAATGAGTATGAAGACGACAAGCAGCTCAACGGAAACCCGGGTGATAGGCGGGCACAGCACTGAGTGTGCAGGGCACGGGCCCTGGGCACGGCAGAGCCTGGACCCAGTGTGGGGACATGTGCATAAGTCTGCTGTGCTGTTCGGCTTGAACCAAACCTCCCCAAGGCTCAAAGGGAGACTTTTCCCTTTTGCCAAGTAAGGGTAGACGTGACTCAAAGCTTCTCGGTGTTAGTCTCGGTCCACGGGAGAGCATTCCTTCTACACACTGCCCCTCAGTGAAAGGCTCCGTCTTCTGTCCTTTAGGCTGGGGTCCCTCCTGAAGCAATGGGATATGATGCACACACCCTCTTGTCCTCAGACCCTGAGGGTTCCATTTACGACCTGCCACTAAGGCATTTCATCTAACAGATAAACACACTGCAGGGGCCTGTGTGTGTGTGTCATACTGTCATACTGGTTCTCAACAAAGGAGTTTTGGAGACCCTTCCTTCTTCCCATCCCCTGTCTTGATGACTCCTTAGCCTCCACTGGTTTTCTTTCAAAGATTCTATTTTTAGTTAGGGAAATGTGTGGCTGTGTGTGCCTGAGCACTGCACCTATAGATGCCAAAAGAGGGTGTCAGGTCCCCTGGAATTGGAAATAAAAGTGAGCTGCCAGGTGTGGATGCTGGGAACTGGACCCGGCTCCTCTGCAAGAGCAGTATGCACTTTTAACCACTGAGCCGTCTCTCTAGCCTCTTCTACTGGTTTTATTCTATACACTGAGTATCACTCTGTAGCCCAGGCTGACCTCAGACTCTGCCTTGGTCTCCTAAACACTGGGATTACAGGCATGAAGTCACCACCACAGCACAGATACTGCCTTTTCAGATATTAACTATTTGAATCCTACTAAGCAGGAAAGCTTACCTTCTCACCCACTGACTTATGTTTAATTGGTTGCTGTGTGTGTGCTTGAAGTGCTGGGGACAGAACCCAGGGCCTCACAGGTCCCAGGCAAGCACTCCACCACCGGGCCATGTCCTCATCCCATTTCAGGATGTGAGAGTGCACACCTGTAACCCCAGCCCCGGGAAGCCTGAGACAGAGGAAGAGTAGACGAGGTAAGCCTGGGCTACACAATGAATCCAAAGCCAGCCTGGGCAACTTAGCAAAACTCTGCTTCAAAATAGTGAGAGAGACGGGCAGTGGTGGTGCACGCCTTTGGTCCCAGCACTCAGGAGGCAGAGCCAGGTGGATCTCTGTGAGTTCGA